>JBBMOL010002054.1:0-29167 GCA_037954665.1 Laguncularia racemosa
TTGTATAGACAAATTGTTTTTTCTGGTTTTATTTTGTGCATAGGGAATACAGGTTGATGATGAGAAGATTTGTGTGATCCAAGAATGGCCAAGTCCAACAAATGTGAGTAATGTTCGGAGTTTCCATGGACTAGCGAGCTTTTATAGGAGGTTTGTAAAGGATTTCAGCACCATTGCAGCACCACTTACCGAAGTAATAAAAAAGAATGTGGGGTTTAGATGGGGAGAGCAACAAGAGAAGGCCTTTCAGACGTTTAAAAATAAGCTGACTCATGTGCCACTACTTGCTTTACCTGATTTCTCTAAAACTTTTGAATTGAGTGTGATGCTTCAGGAATAGGTATTGGAGCAGTTCTCATGCGAGAGAGGAGACCAATTACATTCTTTAGTGAGAAGCTAAGTGGGGCAACTTTGAACTACACTACTTATGATAAGGAGTTATATGCATTGTTTCGAGCATTGGAGACTTGGCAACACTATCTTTGGCCAAAAGAGTTCTTGATCCACACTGATCATGAATCCTTGAAGTACTTGAAGGGACAACATAAGCTAAACAAAAGGCAATGCTCGTTGGGTGGAGTTCATCGAAACATTTCCCTATGTCATCCACTACAAGCAAGGTAAAGAGAATGTTGTTGCTGATGCACTTTCTAGAAGGTATGTTCTTATCTCTACTCTTAGTTCTAGATGCTTGGTTTTTGAGCATATTAAAGAATTGTATGCTACTGATCGAGATTTTTTTGGTAAATTTTATAAGCATGAGGGATTCTTGTTTAAGGAGAATAAACTTTGCATTCCTAATTGTTCCTTAAGAGAGTTATTAGTGAGGGAGTCTCACGGAGGAGGATTAATGGGGGCATTTTGGAGTAGCTAAAAACCTCAGGGGTTTTGTAGGAATACTTCTATTAGACTCACATGAAACGAGATGTTGAGAGGATTTGTGAGCAATGTGTCACTTTGATACAAACCACACCCACGTGTGACAAAACCTAATACCAATACGTTCGGAATTGCAACCAAGATGATAAACAATCAAAGTGGAACCGCGACCCGTTGCCTATAGACGAGGTAAGAACCTTGGTATGTTCTGTTGACGCCACAATTGGGATGAAAG
This sequence comes from Laguncularia racemosa, assembly GCA_037954665.1. Lineage (NCBI taxonomy): Eukaryota > Viridiplantae > Streptophyta > Magnoliopsida > Myrtales > Combretaceae > Laguncularia > Laguncularia racemosa. Next base: position 1,115 of record JBBMOL010002054.1, read on the forward strand.
ACCGATTGATAAGTCAGGTTAAACACCACGAAAGAAATTGATAAGTTCAAGAGAAGTTCTTTAGAGAACCAAGAGAGGAATTCTCTCAAAATGTGTTATTCAATGTTGTATCAATGTTCTATGTTCTGTTTTCCAACCCTAGCAGCTTATATTAGGGTTTACAACTCGTAATAACAAAAGACCAAAACAACATAACATCATAAAGTCGTGGAAAAATAACAAACAGCCAATGAAAGCCGGCGGAGTAGGAGCCGGTGTAGTAGCCGGCGTAGGATGTACACTGGGTATATAGGCCGGCGGCGTCGTAAGTCGGCTAATGAGAGCCAAGCCAGAAGGTGGAATGTGGATCCTCTTGAAGTGCCACCTGGACCGATCACAAGAGCTCGAGCGAAATGATTCAAGGAAGCACTTAATGGGTTGATAAAAGATGTCCAAGAAGTCGGAAAGGATTGGAGCAACCATGAGAATGCACTTGCATTTATACAAGTCATTCCAGGAGATCAAAGCATAGGAGGTCAAAGCTGCCAGCCTTGACAACGCTGGCATAAACACTGTCGGCCTTGACCCGGCATTGCCATCTGCGCACGACAGAAGGACTACACCGGCTTATTACGCCGCCGACCTTTATACCGGCAAACATCCTACGTTGGCTACTACACCGGCCCCTATGCCGCCGGCTTTTATTCCCTGTTTGTTATTTTTCCACGACATTATGATGTTATGTCGTTTTGGGCTATTATTATTACAAGTTGTAAACCCTAATATAAGCTTCTAGCGTTGAGAACAGAACATAGAACACACATACAAGGTTAAATAACACATTTTGAGAGAATTCCTCTCTTGGTTCTCTAAACAACTTCTCTTGAACTTATCGGATTTCTTCTGTGGTGTTCATCCCGACTTATCAATCGGTCTTTCATCCCATTGTGGCGTCAACAGATCGTGGTTCCACTCGATTGTTTTGGCATCTTGGGTTGTAATTCCAAACGTATTGGTATTGGGTTTCGTCACACATGGGTGTGGTTCGTATCAGTTTGGTATCAGAGCCTAGGTTTGTTATACATTAGTTCGGTTTAAGGAAGGTAACATCAAAACCCTAACTCTAATCGTTCATATCAAGTTTTGTGTTGTCATAGCTTCGTACTCAAATTCATAGTGTTAATTGTTTTCTAGAGAGTGTAGTGCATCCTATTAATTTTGTTACAAACAAAAAAAACAAGAACAGAAAAAAAAAATCACGACAAAAAAAAAAGTGAACAAGAACAAAACAAAGGCAACAAAAAGGAAAGAAAAAGAGGAAAATTTCGAGCCCCTAGAGTTGTTTTGAATTCTACGGAAGGGATTGGTGTAGTTTGGGTTAGTTCTAAGAGAATTGAGAAGAGGAATTGGTAAGTTGATATCATCATTGCTTGTGAGAATACACGAGTGACTGTGGGATATCATCCTTTGAGTGAAACACGTAAGGGAGTGAATTGTGAGGCTTAATCATATATATATTTGTGTTAGTACTAATCTTTTACTGTAGGAACTATGTCGAGGCAACATTCTCCTGAAGGTGAGAGGGGAAGGTTTGATGCTAGATTAGTAATTGAGGTGTTGAGGGGTGAGATGAAGAGGATCTTTCAGGAGGGGATGGAATAAATTCATGAGACGGTAGAGCAAAAACTAGAGCAATCTAAAAACGACTTCCAAGGGCGCAAGAGGGAGAGTTGTTCTAAGAGAACAAAGGGGTGGAGATGAAATGTCTGATGACGAATTTGATGAACCTTCTGTCGGGAGTTATAGAGGTTATGGTGGTAGGAATAGAGGAACTAGGGATTGGGAAGGTAGAGGAGATAGGAATAGAGAGGATAATCAATTGAGTAGTATAAAGATGAAGATTCCTCCTTTGCAAGGGAAGAATGATCCCGAGGCATACTTAGAGTGGAAGAAGAAGGTAGAGACGGTGTTTGATTGTCACAATTATAGTAGGAGAAAGAAAGTGAAGCTTGCTACTATTGAGTTTTCAGATTATGCCATAGTGTGGTGGGATCAACTGATGTAGAATAGAAGAAGGAATGGCGAACCACCAATTGAGTCTTGGGAAGAGATGAAGAGGGTGATGAAGAAGCGGTTTGTGCCTGCGTATTACTATCGTGACTTGCACAACAAATTACAAACTCTTAAGCAGGGAAGCCGAAGTGTGGATGAGTATTTCAAGGAGATAGAGGTTACTATGATTAGGGCGAATGTAAAGGAGGATAGAGAGGCTACCATGGCTAGGTTTCTTGCTAGGTTGAATAGAGAGATACAAAATGTTGTAGAATTACAACATTATGTGGAATTGGAAGATATGGTTCATATGGCTATGAAGGTTGAGAACCAACATAGGAGGAAAGGTAATAGTACTACACGGTTTCAACAGGGTGCTAGTTCATCTACCTGGAAGACTAACCAATGGAAGAAGGAAGAAAAGCCTTTACCCACCAAACTAAAAGGAGAGCAGAGGTAAGCGGGTTCTACTCCTGGTAACCAAGGTAAACTTGATTCTTCTACTCCTAGAAATCGTGACATTAAATGTTTTAAATGCTAAGGCAGAGGCCATATTGCTAGTCAATGTTCGAATAGGCGTGTTATGATTCTGCGTGATGATGGTGAGTATAAAACTGAGGGGGATAGTGAAGGGGATGATATGCCTCCGTTGGAGGACACTAGTGATGATGAGGAGCCTGCAGCAGGGAAGTTAGTGGCAGTAGTGAAGCGAGCTTTGAATGTGCAGGTAAAGGAAGAAGAGGAGGTGCAACGAGAGAATATCTTTCATACTAGGTGTTATCTAGGTGATCATATTTGCAGTTTGATCATTAATGGGGGGAGTTGCACTAATGTGGTGAGTACTTTCATTGTCGAGAGGCTGGGACTCAAGACTACTAAACACCCTAGTCCATATAAATTGCAGTGGCTGAATGATAGTGGCAAGACTAAGGTGAGTAAGCAAACCTTGATTGTTTTTCGCATCAGTAGGTATGAGGATGAGGTGTTATGCAATGTAGTGCCGATGCAGGCGTGTCATGTGTTGTTGGGGAGGCCATGGCTGTTTGATAGGAAGGTTGTTCATAATGGCTTTTCTAATAAGTATACACTTGTTCACCAGGGCAAAAGCTTTAATCTTAAACCCTTAACACCTAAATAGGTGTATAAGGATCAATTGCAGCTACAACAATCTTTTGCAAAATATAAGGTGAGTGAAAAATAAAGGGAGAGTGAGAGAGCAAAAGACATCAAAAAAGAAAAGGAACACAAAAGTCAATATCAAAAGGAAAAAGAGAGGAAGACTGGAAAGAGCGTGACAGACTAAGTTGAAGGGGGATCAACCTTGGTGGTGAGTGAAAAGGAGAGTGCAGCCTTACAAAAGGAGAATTGTATGGCAAGAGCGAGTGTAGGGAGGAGAGCGTTAGTGATGAAGTAACCTATGTTGTTGCTGGTTTTTAAGGAAACTTGTTTAAATACTAACGAACTTTTTAATTCTTTTCCTAGTGTGGTTATGTCTATTGTCTAGGACTTTCAAGACGTCTTCCCTGAGGAGATTCCAAAGGGGTTACCACCTATTCGTGGTATTGAGCACCAGATAGACCTTATGCCCGAAGCATCTATTCTAAACAAACCAGCTTATAGAAGCTATCCAGAGGAGACAAAGGAACTCCAAAGGCAGGTCAATGAATTAACGGATAAGGGGTACGTGAGAGAAAGCATGAGCCCATGTACAGTGCCTGTGATTTTGGTGCCTAAGAAGGATGGGTCATGGAGAATGTGTGTTGATTGTCGCGCCATCAACAACATCACGGTAAAGTATTATCATCCCATTCCTCGCATAGATGACATGTTAGATGAGTTACATGGGTCTAGTGTCCCAAAATTGATTTGAAAAGTAGATATCACTAGATTAGAATGAAAGAAGGTGATGAATGGAAAACCGCATTTAAAACAAAATATGGATTATATGAGTAGTTAGTAATGCCTTTCGGTTTAACTAATGCACCTAATACTTTTATGAGACTTATGAACCATGTTTTGAGGACTTTTATTGGCAAATTTGTGGTTGTCTATTTTGATGATATCCTCATTTACAGCAAAAGTTTGGAAAACCATATATCTCACTTGAGGAACGTTTTAGAAGTACTTCGAAAGGAGCAATTATATGCTAACCTCAGAAAGTGCACTTTTTGCACAGACAAACTTATGTTTCTTGGTTTTATTGTGAGTGCACAGGGAATACAAGTTGATGAAGAGAAGATTCGTGTGATCCAAGAATGGCTTAGTCAAACTAATGTAAGTAATGTGCGAAGTTTCCATGGACTAGCAAGCTTTTACAGGAGGTTTGTGAAGGATTTCAGCACCATTGCAGAACCACTTACTGAGATAATCAAGAAGAACATGGGGTTTAGATGGGGAGAGCAACAAGAGAAGGCCTTTCAAACGCTTAAAAATAAGCTGACTCATGCGCCATTACTTGCTTTACCTAATTTCTCTAAAACCTTTGAATTGGGTGTGATGCTTCAGGAATAGGTATTGGAGTAGTACTTATGCAGGAGAGAACACCAATTGCATTCTTTAGCGAGAAGCTAAGTGGGGCAACCTTGAACTACCCTACTTAAGACAGGGAGTTATATGCATTGGTTCGAGCGCTGGAGACTTGGCAACACTATCTTTGGCCAAAAGAGTTCGTGATCCACACTAATCATGAATCCTTGAAGTACTTGAAGGGACAACATAAGCTAAACAAAAGGCATGCTCGTTGGGTGGAATTCATTGAAGCATTTCCCTATGTCATCCACTACAAGCAAGGTAAAGAGAATGTTGTTGCTGATGCACTTTCTAGAAGGTATGCGCTTATCTTTACTCTTAGTTCTGGACGGCTTGGTTTTGAGAACATTAAGGAATTGTATGCTGTTGATCGAGATTTTTGTGAAGAGTATGTGCATTGTGGGAAGAGTGGTCATGGTAAATTTTATAAACATGAAGGATTCTTATTTAGGGAGAATAAACTATGCATTCTAAATTGTTCTTTATGGGAATTATTAGTGAGGGAGTCCCATGGAGGAGGTTTAATGGGGCATTTTGGAGTAGCTAAAACCTTAGGGGTTTTGCAGGAACACTTCTATTGGCCTCACATGAAACGAGATGTTGAGAGGATTTGTGAGCGATGTGTCACTTGTAAGCAAGCAAAATCTAGACTCCAACCTCATGGGCTTTATACCCCACTTCCCATTCCTCATCAGCCTTGGGTAGACATTTCCATGGATTTTCTATTAGGATTACCCAGGTCTAGGCATGGTCGAGACTCTATTTTTGTAGTCGTGGATAGATTTTCTAAGATGGCACATTTCATTCCTTGTCACAACACAGATGATGCTTGCAATATTGCTAATTTGTTCTTTAAGGAAGTTGTGAGATTGCATGGCATGCCTAGAACAATCGTATCGGATAGAGATGCTAAGTTCTTGAGCTACTTCCAGATGACCCTGTGGGCTAAGTTAGGAACTAAGCTATTGTTTTCTACTACTTGTCATCTATAGACTGATGATATAACTGAGGTAGTAAATCAAACTTTATCTACTTTGTTAAGGGTAGTCATTAAAAAGAACATTAAAAGTTGGGAAGATTGTTTGCCGCATGTTGAATTTGCCTATAATCGCATAATGCATTCTGCTACTAAGTTTACTCCTTTTGAAATTGTGTATGGTTTTAATCCACTAACTCCATTGGATTTATCACCTCTGCCTATTTTTGAGTATGTTAATCTAGATGGCAAGAAGAAAGCAGAATTTGTTAAACAGATCCATGAGAAGGCAAGGCTAAACATTGAGCGAAGAACAAAGCAGTATGTGAAACAAGACAACAAGGGTCATCGACAAGCTGTCTTTAAACCTAGAGACTGGGTTTGGGTTTACATGCGCAAAGAGCGGTTTCCTATGCAGCGTTGATCTAAATTACTTCCTAGAGGCGATGGACCATTTCTAATTCTTGAGCGCATCAATGATAATGCATACAAGATAGATTTGCTAGGTGAGTATCAAGTAAGTGCTACTTTTAATGTTACTAATCTGAGTCCTTTTGATGTAAGCGACGATTTGAGGACAAATCCTTTTCAAGAGGAGGGGAGTGATGAGAGCCAAGCCAGAAGGTGGAATGTGGATCCTCTTGAAGTGCCACCTAGACCGATCATAAGAGCTCGAGCGAAACGATTCAAGGAAGCACTTAATGGGTTGATAAAGGATGTCCAAAAAGCCGGAAATGATTGGAGCAACCATGAGAATGCACTTGCATTTGTACAAGTCATTCAAGGAGATCAAAGCATAAGAGGTCAAAGCTGCCAGCCTTGACAACGTTAGCGTAAACACTGCTAGCGTTAACCCGGCGTTGCCATCCGCGCTCGACAGATCGACTACGCCGGCTTACTACGCCACCGGCCTTTATACCGGCGTACATCCTACGCCGGCTACTACGCTGGCCCCTACGCCGTCGGCTTTTATTCCCTATTTGTTATTTTTCCGCAACTTTATGATGTTATGTCATTTTGGGCTTTTATTATTACAAGTTGTAAACCCTAATATAAGCTACTAGGGTTGAGAACTGAACATAGAACACACATATAAGGTTGAATAACACATTTTGAGAGAATTCCTCTCTTAGTTCTCTAAAGAACTTCTCAAGAACTTATCGGATTTCTCTTGTGGCGATCATCCCGACTTATCAATCGGTCTTTCATCCCGATTGTGGTGTCAACAAAATATACCAAGGTTCTTGCCTCACTTATAAGCAACGAGTCGCGGTTCCACTCGATTGTTTTGGCATCTTGGGTTGCAATTCGGAACGTATTGGTTTTGGGTTTCATCACACGTGGGTATGGTTCGTATCATCGGCGTAGTCCCTCTGTCGCGCGTGAATGGCAATGCCGGTTCAAGGCTGGCAGCATTTAAGCCAGCGTTATCAAAGCCAGCAACTTTGATCTCCTTGAATGACTTATACAAATGCAAGGTCATTCTTATGGTTGCTCCACTCTTTTCCAACTTCTTGGATATCCTTTATCAACTTGTTCAGTGCTTCCTTGAATCATTTCGCTTGAGTTCTTGTGATTGGTCCAGGTGGCACTTCAAGAGGATCTACATTCACACCTTCTAGCTTGGCTCCCATCATGGCTCTCATCATTCCCCTCCTCTTGAAAAGGATTTGTCCTCAAATCGTCACTTACATCAAAAGGACTTAGATTAGTAACATTAAAAGTAGCACTTACTTGATACTCACCTGGCAAATTTATCTTATATGCATTATCATTGATGCGCTCAAGAATTTGAAATGGTCCATCACCTCTAGGAAGTAATTTAGATCGACACAGCATAGGAAACCGCTCCTTGCACATGTGAACCCAAACCTAGTCTCCAAGTTCAAAGACAACTTGTCGACGAACTTTGTTGGCTTGTTTCACATATTGCTCTATTCTTCGCTCAATGTTTAGCCTTGCCTTCTCATGGATCTATTTAACAAATTCTGCTTTCTTCTTACCATCTAAATTAACATACTCAAAAATAGGTAGAGGTGATAAATCCTAATGAGTTAGTGCATTAAAACCATACACAATTTCAAAAGGAGTAAACTTAGTAGTAGAATGCATTGTGCGGTTATAGGCAAATTCAACATATGGCAAGCAATCCTCACAACTTTTAATGTTTTTTTTAATGACAGCCCTCAACAAAATAGATAAGGTTCGATTTACTACCTTAGTTTGACCATCAGTCTATGGACGACAAGTAGTAGAGAACAATAACTTAGTTCCTAACTTAGTCCACAGGGTCTTCCAGAAGTAGCTTAAGAACTTAGCATCTCGATCCGATACAATTGTTCTAGGCATACCATGCAATCTCATAAATTCCCTAAAGAACAAATTAGCAATATTGCAAGCATCATCTGTTTTGTGGCAAGGAAAGAAATGTGCTATCTTAGAAAACCTATCCACGACTACAAAAATAGAGTCTCAAACATACCTAGACCTGAGTAATCCTAACTCAAAATCCATGGAAATATCTACCCAAGGCACATGAGGAATGAGAAGTGGGGTATAAAGTCCATGAGGTTAGACTCTAGATTTTGCTTGCTTACAAGTGACACATCGCTCACAAATCCTCTTAATATCTCGTTTCATGTGAGGCCAATAGAAGTGTTCCTAAAAAACCCCTAAGGTTTTAGTTACTCCAAAATGCCCCATTAAACCTCGTCCATGAGACTCCCTCACTAATAATTCTCTTAAAGAACAATTTGGAATGCAAAGTTATTCTCCCTAAACAAGAATCCTTAATGCTTATTAAATTTACCATGACCACTCTTCTCACAATGCACATACTCTTTACAAAAATCTCGATCAGCAGCATACAATTCTTTAATATGCTCAAAACCAAGCAATCTAGAACTAAGAGTAGAGATAAGAGCATACCTTCTAGAAAGTGCATCAGCAACAACATTCTCTTTACCTTGCTTGTAGTGGATGACATAGGGAAATGTTTCGATGAACTCCACCAACGCGCATGCCTTTTGTTTAGCTTATGTTGTCACTTCAAGTACTTCAAGGATTCATGATTAGCGTGGATCACGAGCTCTTTTGGCCAAAGATAGTGCTGCCAAGTCTCCAACACTCGAACCAATATATATAACTCCTTGTCATATGTAGGGTAGTTCAAGGATGCCCCTCTTAGCTTCTCACTAAATAAAGCAATGGTCTCCTCTCCTGCATGAGAACTGCTCCAAAACCTCTATTCCTAAAGCATCACACTCAATTTCAAAGGTTTTAGAGAAATCAGGTAAGGCAAGTAATGGCGCATGAGTTAGCTTATTTTTAAGCGTCTGAAAGGCCTTCTTTTGTTTAATGAGAGCCATGGTGGGAGCTAAGCCAGAACATGGAATGTGGATCCTCTTGAAGTGCCACCTGGACCAATCACAAGAACTCGAGCAAAATGATTCAAGGAAGCACTTAACGGGTTGATAAAGGATGTCCACGAAGCCAGAAAGGATTGGAGCAACCATGAGAATGCACTTGCTCTTGTACAAGTCATAATGGATACGGGTTGAAAGGGGCGTGTCTTTTACAAGGCACAGCAGTGTAGTAAGTTTGGAGGCTCCACTAAAACATACATGGCCGTATACGTGGTTCAACGGCACGGCCGTGTGTGGTGTCAAGAATATCCACAGAAACATACACAACCAGAAGGCACTGCCGTGTATACCCTCTACGCCGGCTACTACACCGACTCCTACATCGCCAGCCTTTATTCCCTATTTGTTAATTTTTCCGCGACTTTATGATGTTATGTCAGTTTAGGCTTTTATTATTACGAGTGGTAAACCCTAATATAAGCTTCTCGGGTTGAGAACAGAATAGAGAACACACATACAAGGTTGAATAACACATTTGAGAGAATTCCTCTCTTAGTTCTTTAAAGAACTTCTCTTGAACTTATCGGATTTTCTTCCGTAGCGTTCATCCCGACTTATCAATCGGTCTTTCATCTCGATTGTGGCGTCCACAAAATATAACAAGGTTCTTGCCTCACTTATAGGCAACGGGTCACGATTCCACTAGATTATTTTGGCATCTTGGGTAGCAATTCTGAACGTATTGATATTGGGTTTCGTCTGATGAGATCCACGATGGGAGCCAAGTCAGAAGATGGAATGTGGATCCTCTTGAAGTGCCACCTGGACCGATCATAAGAAATCGAGCGAAACGATTCAAGGAAGCACTTAACGGGTTGATAAAGGATGTCCACGAAGCCGGAAAGGATTAGAGCAATCATGAAGTTGGAAAGGTTTGGAACAACCATGGGAATGCCCTTGCTCTTGTACAAGTCATAATGGATACGGGTTGAAGAGGGCATGTCTTTACAAGGCACGACCGTATAGGAGTCTGGAGGTTACATAAAATCATATACGGTCGTATACACGGCTCAAAGGCACGGCCGTATATGGTGTCAAGAATATCCACAAAAAGATACATGTCTAGAAGTACACGGCTGTGTATATGCTCTACGCTGGCTCAAAGCCGCTGGCCTTCATTTCAACGCCGCCGGCCTTTACGTCCCTATTTTTTTATTTTTCCGCAACTTAATGAAGTTATGTCGTTTTGGGTCATTGTTGTTACGAATTGTAAACCCTAATATAAAGCTCTTAGGGTTTAGAATAGGGAGAATATAGAACATACAACATTGAAGTTTGAAAAACACTTTTGAGAGAATTCCTCTCTTGGTTCTTTAAAGAACTAATCTAGAACTTATCGGATTTTTATTCTGTGGCGTTCATCCCGACTTATCAATCGGTCTTTCATCTCAATTGGGCGTCTACATATTATACCAAGGTTCTTGTCTCACTTGTTTCCACTTGAGTGTGTTTGGCATCTTGGGTGGCAAATTCCGAACGTATTGGTATTAAGTTTCGTCACACGTTGGCGTGGTTCGTATTAATTTGGTATCAGAGCTTAGGTTTGTTAAACATCAGTTCGGTTTGAGGAAGGTAACATCAAAACCCTAACTCCAATCGTTCATATCAATTGTTCATATTCAATTTCATAGTGTTAATTGTCTATTGAAAGTGTAGTACCTACTATTCAATTTTGTTACAAAAAAAAAAAAAAGGAAGAATCACGACAAAAAAAAAAAAGAACGTGATCAGAGAAACAAAAAAAAAAATCGGAAAAAAAGCGAGGAAAATTTCGAGCCCTAGAGTTATTTTGAATTCTACGGAAGGGAATTAGTGTAGTTTGGGTTAGCTCCAAGAGAATCGAGAAGAGGAATTAGCGAGTTGATATCATCATTGTTTGTGGGAATACACGAGTGACTATGTGATATCATCCTTGGAGTGAAACACGTAAGGGAGTGTATTGTGAGGCTTGATCATATATATATTTGTGTTAGTACTAACCTTTTTCTGTAGGAACTATGTCGAGGCAACATTCTCCTGAAGGTGAGAGGGGAAGGTTTGATAATAGGGTAGTGATTGAGGCGTTGAGGGGTGAGATGAAGAGAATGTTTCAGGAGGGGATGGAACAAATTCATGAGATGGTAGAGCAAAGACTAGAGCAATCTAAAAACGTCTTCCAAGGGTGTAAGAGGGAGAGTTGTTCTAGGAGAGTACAAAGGGATAGAGATGAAATGTCAGATGATGAATTTGATGAACCTTCTATCGGGAGTTATAGAGGATATAGTGGTAGGAATAGAGGAACTACGGATTGGGAAGATAGAGGAGATAGGAATAGAGAGGATAATCAATTGAGTAGTATAAAGATGAAGATTCCTCTTTTCCAAGGGAACAATGATCCCAAGGCGTACTTAGAGTGGGAGAAGAAGGTGGAGATGGTGTTTGATTGTCACAACTACAATGGGAGAAAGAACGTGAAACTTGCTGCCAATGAATTTTCGGATTATGCCATAGTGTGGTGGGATCAACTAATGTTGAATCGAAGAAGGAATGGTGAACCACCTATTGAGTCGTGGAAAGAGATCAAAAGGGTGATGAAGAAGCAGTTTGTGCCTACGTATTACTATCGTGAATTGCACAACAAATTGCAAACTCTTAAGCAGGGAAGCCGAAGTGTGGATGAGTATTTCAAGGAGATAGAAGTTACTATGATTAGGGCGAACGTAGAGGAGGATAGAGAGGCTACCATGGCTAGGTTTCTTGCTAGATTGAGTAGAGAAATTCAAAATGTCGTTGAATTGCAGCATTATGTAGAATTGGAAGATATGGTTCATATGGCTATAAACGTTGAGAACCAGCACAAGAGGAAAGGTAGTAGTAATGCACGGTTTCAACCGGGTACTAGTCCATCCACCTGGAAGACTAACCAATGGAAGAAGGAAGAAAAGCCTTTACCCACCAAACCGAAAGGAGAGCAGAGGCAAGCGGGTTCTACTCCTGGTAACCAAGGTAAACCTGATTCTTCTACTCCTAGAAATCGTGACATTAGATGTTTTAAATGCTAAGGAAGAGGCTATATTGCTAGTCAATGTCCAAATAGGCATGTGATGATTCTGCGTGATGATGGTGAGTATGAGACTGAGGGGGGTAGTGAAGAGGAAGATATGCCACCATTAGAGGATGCTAGCGATGATGAGGAGCCTATAATAGGGAGGTTAGTGGCAATAGTAAAGCGAGCTTTGAATGTGCAGGTGAAGGAAGAAGAGGAGGTGCAAAGAGAGAATATCTTTCATACTAGATGTTATCTTGGTGATCATATTTGCAGCTTGGTCATTGATGGAGGAAGTTGCACCAATGTGGTGAGTAATTTTATTGTTGAGAGGCTGGGACTCAAGACTACTAAACACCCTAGTCCATATAAATTGCAGTGGCTGAATGATAGTGGTGAGACTAAGGTGAGTAAGCAAGCCTTGATTACTTTTCGCATTGGTAGGTATGAGGATGAGGTGTTATGCGATGTAGTGCCAATGTAGGCGTGTCATGTGTTGTTGGGGAGGCCATGGCAATTTGATAGGAAGGTTGTTCATGATGGCTTTTCTAACAAGTATACGCTTGTTCACTAGGGGAAAAGCTTTAATCTTAAACCTTTAACACCTAAACAGGTGTATGAGGATCAGTTGCAGCTACAACAGTCTTTTGCGAAACATAAGGTGAGTGAAAAACAGAGGGAGAGTGAGACAGCAAAAGACAGCGAGAAAGAAAAGGAATACAAATGTCGATCTCAAAAGGAAAAAGAGAGGAAGGCTGGAAAGAGTGTGAGAGACCAAGTTGAAGGGGATCGACCTTAGTGGTGAGTGAAAAGGAGAGTGCAGCCTTGTAAAAGGAGAGTTGTGTGGCAAGAGCGAGTGTAGTGAGGAGAGCGTTAGTGGTGAAGCAACCTATGTTGTTGCTGGTTTTTAATGAAACATGTTTGAATACTAACGAACTATCTAACTCTTTGCCTAGTGTGGTTGTGTCTATTATGCAGGGCTTTGAAGATGTCTTCCCTGAGGAGATTCCAAAGGGTTTACCACCTATTCATGGTATTGAGCACCTAATTGACCTTATACCCAGAGCATCGATTCCAAACAAGCCAGCTTATAGGAGCAATCCGAAGGAGACAAAGGAACTCCAAAGGCAGGCCGATGAATTAATGGAGAAGGGGTACGTGAGAGAAAGCATGAGCCCATGTGTGGTGCTTGTGATTTAGGTGCCTAAGAAGGATGGGTCATGGAGAATGTGTGTTGACTGCCGCGCCATCAACAACATCACGGTGAAGTATCGTCATCCCATTCCTCGCTTAGATGACATGTTAGATGACTTACATGGGTCTAGTGTCTTTTCCAAAATTGATCTGAAAAGCGGATATCACCAAATTAGAATGAAAGAAGGTGATGAATGGAAAACCGCATTTAAGACAAAATATGGATTATATGAGTGGTTAGTAATGCCTTTCGGTTAAACTAACACACCTAGTACTTTTATGAGACTTATGAACTACGTTTTGAGGACTTTTATTAGCAAATTTGTGGTTATCTATTTTGATGATATCCTCATTTATAGCAAGAGTTTAGAAGACCATATATCTCACTTGACGGATGTTTTAGAAGTGCTTCGAAAGGAGCAATTATATGCTAACCTCAAGAAGTGCACTTTTTGCACAGACAAACTTGTGTTTCTTGGTTTTGTTGTTAGTGCACAGGGAATACAGGTTGATGAAGAAAAGATTCGTGTGATCCAAGAATGGCCTAGTCTAACTAATGTAAGTAATGTGCGGAGTTTCCATGGACTAGCGAGCTTTTACAGGAGATTTGTGAAGGATTTCAGCACCATTGCAGCACCACTTACTGAGGTAATCAAGAAGAACGTAGGGTTTAGATGGGGAGAGAAACAAGAGAAGGCCTTTTAGACGCTTAAAAATAAGCTGACTCAGGCGGCATTACTTGCTTTACTTAACTTTGCTAAAACGTTTGAAATTGAGTGTGATGCTTCAGGATTAGGTATTGGAGCAGTGCTCATGCAGGAGAGAAGACCAATTGCATTCTTTAGCGAGAAGCTAAGTGGGGAAACCTTGAAATACCCTACTTATGACAAGGAGTTATATGCATTGGTTCGAGCACTAGAGACTTGGTAGCATTTTCTTTGGCCAAAAGAGTTCGTGATCCACACTGATCATGAATCCTTGAAGTACTTGAAGGGGCAACATAAGCTAAACAAAAGGCATGCTCGTTGGGTAGAGTTCATCGAAACATTTCCATATGTCATCCACTACAAGTAAGGTAAAGAGAATGTCTTTGCTGATGCACTTTCTAGAAGGTATGCTCTTAGCTCTACTCTTAGTTCTAGACTGCTTGGTTTTGAGCACATTAAGAAATTGTATGCTGCTGGTCGAGATTTTTTTGAAGAGCATGTGCATTGTGAGAAGAGTGGTCATGGTAAATTTTATAAACATGAAGGATTCTTGTTTAGGGAGAGTAAACTATGTATTCCAATTTGTTCTTTAAGAGAATTACTAGTGAGGGAGTCTCATGGAAGAGGTTTAATGGGACATTTTGGAGTAGCTAAAACCTTAGGGGTATTGCAGGAACACTTCTATTGTCCTCACATGAAACGTGATGTTGAGAGGATTTGTGAGCGATGTGTCACGTGTAAGCAAGCAAAATCTAGAGTCCAACCTCAAAGGCTTTATACCCCACTTCCCATTCCTCATGAGTCTTGGGTAAATATTTCTATGGATTTTGTGTTCGGATTACTTAAGTTTAGACATAGACGAGATTCTATTTTTGTAGTCGTGGATAGATTCTCTAATATGGCACATTTCATTCCTTATCACAAAACAGATGATGCTTGCAATATTGCTAATTTGTTCTTTAGGGAAGTTGTGAGATTGCATGGTATGCCTAGAACAATCGTATCGGATAGAGATGCTAAGTTCTTTAACTACTTCTGGAAGACCTTGTGGGCTAAGTTAGGAACTAAGTTATTGTTTTCTACTACTTGTCATCCATAGACTGATGGTCAAACTGAGGTAGTAAATCAAACTTTATCTACTTTGTTGAGGGCTGTCATTAAAAAGAACATTAAAAGTTGGGAGGATTGTTTGCCGCATGTTGAATTTGCCTATAATCGTACAATGCATTCTACTACTAAGTTTACTCCTTTTGAAATTGTGTATGGTTTTAATCCACTAACTCCTTTGGATTTATCACCTTTGCCTATTTCTGAGTATGTTAATCTAGATGACAAGAAGAAAGCAGAATTTGTTAAACAGATCCATGAGAAGGCAGGGCTAAACATTGAGCGAAGAATAGAGCAGTATGTGAAACAAGCCAACCAGGGTCGTCGACAAGCAGTCATTCAACCTAGAGACTAGGTTTGGGTTCATATGCGTAAAGATCGGTTTCCTGTACAGCATCGATCTAAACTACTTCCTAGAGGCGATGGACCATTTCAAATTCTTGAGCACTTCAATGATAATGCATACAAGATAGATTTACCAGGTGAGTATCAAGTAAGTGCTATGTTTATGTTACTGATCTAAGTCCTTTTGATGCAGGCGATGATTTGAGGACAAATCCTTTTCAAGTGGAGGGGAATGATGAGATCCATGATGGGAGCCAAGTCAGAAGATGGAATGTGGATCCTCTTGAAGTGCCACCTGGACCGATCACAAGAAATTGAGCGAAACGATTCAAGGAAGCACTTAACGAGTTGATAAAGGATGTCTACGAAGCCGGAAAGGATTGGAGCAATCATGAAGTTGGAAAGGATTGGAACAACCATGGGAATGCTCTTACTCTTGTACAAGTCATAACGGATACGGGTTGAAGAGGGCGTGTCTTTACAAGGCACGGCCGTATGGGAGTCTGGAGGTTACACAGAATCATACACGGTCGTATACACGGCTCAAAGGTATGGCCGTATATGGTGTCAAGAATATCCACAGAAAGATACACGTCCAGAAGTACACGGCCGTGTATATGCTCTACGCCAGCTCAAAGCCGCCGGCCTTTACGTCCCTGTTTTGTTATTTTTCCACAACTTAATAAAGTTACGGCTTTTGCTCTTGTACAAGTCATAACGGATACGGGTTGAAGAGGGCGTGTCGTTACAAGGCACGGCCGTATGGGAGTATAGAGGTTACACAGAATCATACATGGTCGTATACACGGCTCAAAGGTACGGCCGTATATGGTGTCAAGAATATCCACAGAAAGATGCACGTCCAGAAGTACACGGCCGTGTATATGCTCTACGCCGGCTCAAAGCCGCCGGCCTTTACGTCCTTGTTTTGTTA
Source organism: Laguncularia racemosa (assembly GCA_037954665.1). Lineage (NCBI taxonomy): Eukaryota > Viridiplantae > Streptophyta > Magnoliopsida > Myrtales > Combretaceae > Laguncularia > Laguncularia racemosa. The sequence continues at coordinate 17,388 of JBBMOL010002054.1, forward strand.
TTTTTCCACAACTTAATAAAGTTATGTCGTTTTGGGTCATTATTGTTACGAATTGTAAACCCTAATATAAAGCTCCTAGGGTTTAGAACAGGGAGAATATAGAGCATACAACATTGAAGTTTGAAAAACACTTTTAAGAGAATTCCTCTCTTGGTTCTTTAAAGAACTAATCTAGAACTTATCGGATTTTTATTCCGTGGCGTTCATCCCAACTTATCAATCGGTCTTTCAACCCGATTGTGGTGTCTACATATTATACCAAGGTTCTTGTCTCACTTATAGGCAACGGGTCACGGTTTCCACTTGAGTGTGTTTGGCATCTTGGGTAGCAAATTCCGAATGTATTGGTATTGGGTTTTGTCATACGTTGGCGTGGTTCGTATCATCGTCACACGTTGGCATAGTTCGTATCAGTTTGGTATCAGATCCTAGGTTTGTTAAACATCAGTTCAGTTTGAGGAAGGTAACATCAAAACCCTAACTCCAATCGTTCATATCAAATGTTCATATCAAGTTTCGTGTTGTCATAACCTCATACTCAATTTCATAGTGTTAATTGCCTATTGAAAGTGTAGTGCCTCCCATTCATTTTTGTTACAAACAAAAAGAACAAAAAAAAAAAAATCACGACAAAAAAAAAAAGGAACGTGATCAAGAGCAAAAAAAAAAAAAAAAAAAAAAAAGGCAACAAAAAGGAAAGAAAAAGAGGAAAATTTCGAGCCCCTAGAGTTGTTTTGAATTCTGCGGAAGGGATTGGTGTAGTTTGGGTTAGTTCCGAAAGAATTGAGAAGAGGAATTGGTGAGTTGATATCATCATTGCTTATGAGAATACACGAGTGACTGTGTAATATCATCCTTTGAGTGAAACACGTAAGGGAGTGTATCATGAGGCTTAATCATATATATTTGTGTTAGTACTAACCTTTTTTCTACAGGAACTATGTTGAGGCAACATTCTCCTAAAGCTGAGAGGGGAAGGTTTGATGCTAAGTTAGTGATTGAGGCATTGAGGAGTGAGATGAAGAGGATGTTTCAGGAGGGCATGGAACAAATTCATGAGATGGTGGAGCAAAAACTAGAACAATCTAAAAACATCTTCCAAGGGCGTAGGAGGAAGAGTTGTTCTAAGAGAGTACAAAGGGGTGGAGATGAAATGTCTAATGATGAATTTGATTAACCTTCTGTCGATAGTTATAGAGGATATGGTGGTAGGAATAGAGGAACTAGCGATTGGGAAGATAGAGGAGATAGGAATAGAGAGGATAATCAATTGAGTAGTATAAAGATGAAGATTCCTCCTTTCTAAGGGAAGAATGATCCCGAGGTGTACTTAGAGTGGGAGAAGATGGTAGAGATGGTGTTTGATTGTCATAATTATAGTGGGAGAAAGAAAGTGAAGCTTGCTACCATTGAATTTTCGGATTATGCTATAGTGTGGTGGGATCAATTGATGTTGAATAGAAGAAGGAATGGCAAACCACCTATTGAGTCTTGGGAAAAGATGAAGAGGGTGATGAAGAAGCGGTTTGTGTCTACGTATTACTATCGTGAATTACACAACAAATTGCAAACTCTTAAGCAGGGAAGCCAAAGTGTGGATGAGTATTTCAAGGAGATGGAGGTTACTATGATTAAGGCGAATGGAGAGGAGGATAGAGAGGCTACTATGGCTAGGTTTCTTGCTGGATTGAATAGAGAAATTCAAAATCTCGAAGAATTGCTGCATTATGTAGAATTGGAAGATATGGTTCATATGGCTATAAAGGTTGAGAACCAACACAGGAGGAAAGGTAGTGGTACTGCACGTTTCAACAGGGTACTGGTTCATCCACCTGGAAGACTAACCAATAGAAGAAGGAAGAAAAGCCTTTACCCACCAAACCAAAAGGAGAGCAGAGGCAAGCGGGTTCTACTCCTGGTAACCAAGGTAAACTTGATTCTTCTACTCCTAGAAATCGTGACATTAGATGTTTTAAATGCCAAGGAAGAGGCCATATTGCTAGTTGATGGGTGTCGAATCCAACAAAAATAAAACCTACTCCTAGACAATTGTATGATTTGCATATAGTGGTGAGTAGGGTCGAATCCACAGGGATTGGTTAAAGATATTTCTATTCAAAGGCATGAATAGGAAAAGAAAACGAGGGGGGGTTTTGTTTATGAATCAAAATAAAGTCGAAACAAGATAATAGAATCGTATATTGATAAAAAGCCTGGCCAAAGGAATCAAGATAGTTTAATTCTAGGAATTGATCATCGATGCAAATGTTTTCTATTCTTATTCCTAGATAAACTGGTTATGGTTATTAACAAGCTCTAACAACCTATCTCTCCGTACTTCCTCGATAACCAAGAGAAGCTCTTTGATTATTTCTCTTATCGATTAGACAACCCCAAACAAGCGCTTAGGATTTAATCTACCAATAGCATTAAAAACTAGAGAGACCACCAATTCATGCCAGTAGATTATAAGATAACCTATTTAAACATGATCACACACCTCCATAACATGAATTCGATCATCTATTTTATAACCAAACATGTTATTGTGTCACTGAGACTAGAACAATCAAACAATTACGGATTTGACGTGCTAGTTGACAATATATTAACTTGCTAATTGAGTAGAAGAGCTCTATTTATACCAATCAACAAAGATAATAATGACAAAATGATCAGAAGATATATGAATATCTAAAAACAAAGAATAGAATAAATATAAGTCAATTAGACCTCACAATTCGTGGAGAATTAAACATCTATGACCCTTTGGCTAGAAAAGTAGCTTAGCTACTCATGTTCATCAACAAAACGAAAATAAAAAGTAGAAACATGATGAACCCGGTTGCCTGCTCTGCCTCCAAGATAATCCAAAGATTCCAGATTAAAAGATTAAAAAGTTCCCTCACCCTCTAGGGTTGGTTCTATTTATATTGTTAGAGGGATGGCATGTGATCTTTTGCTAGCATGATACGAAAATATCTTTGCTTTTCCAAGTAGATTTCGAGAAGTGAATCTTCGTCTGCCTAGCATGCCCTACCACACAGTCGTGGGTCAAGCCGTGCCTTCCTATGTGCATAATTCACGTATCATCTTCCGTATCCAGTGTGTACCACGGCTCTACCCATGGCTAGATTTTCAACCGTGCCTTCCTCTATGCATGATCTACAAGTCTTCATCCTTGTCCAGTGTGTACCAAGGTCTACACCACGGCTAGATCCTAGGCCGTGCCATCCTCTGTCAAAGTTTCACAATTTCTTCTCCTTGGCACGTCTAGCTTCCACCACAGCTCCAAGCACGGTTGCTCCTACGGCTTCCACCACGGCCGTTCCCTAAGTCGTGTCTCTCTTTCTCCTGCAGTGTGTAGCACGGTTTACCACATGGCCAGATCTCAAACCGTGCCTCCTTCTAGACAGATACTTGCTCATGTGCTTTCCTCCGGTGGTGTAACTCCTTGTCTTGATCCAAGTTGTAGATGACTTCTCTAATTTACTTGAATTAGCATCCTTGACTCCATTTAACCTGATTTATCACCATAATAGAATTAAGTACCATTTCCTTATGATTTCTATAAAATCAATAATAATTTAACGCAATTTATACTATAAAGATTGAGTATAAAATGGCTCTATCAAATTCCCCCACACTTAAACTCTTGCTTGTCCTCAAGCAATTGAATCAAATCAATTGAGAAATCTATCATAGATTATACAAACTTTCTTTTCATCATTCCAAGCATCTATTCATTTGTAATTCATGACTTGTAGTTTTAATGTCTACTACTCCAACCAAACTTGTTTCCTGTGATCAAATTACCATGGACAAAATTTAATAGCTAATCTAAACAAAACAAACTTTAATCCTCATGTTTAGCAATAGAATTTTTATTCCAAAAGTAAATACTTAATCCACTAAGGAAAAACACCCAATTAAACTTCATTGGATATTAGCATATAATCCTTGCAGTATAAAGTAAAAGCATATGGTATAAGCTCTTTGCTAGATATTCTCCCTTTTATACGTCTTGTTTTATTCAATGAATGTTTACATTTATGTTCTTTTGATCTATTCAAGCACCTATTTTGACGGGTTTTTGCCCGCTTCTTTTCATGAACTTTCGCCTTTTTCGCCCTTATCGTTATAGTGAGTTCATTGAGTCGGCAACATCCCGAGCTCATCACTCAAGTGACCAGGTTTTGAGATACCCCTACGGACTCTTCCTCACTCTAACATTCAAGTTTGAATACTCTTAACTCAATTAGTTGAATCATTGGAGTAATGGCTATGCTTGATTCTTTTTTTTTTTTTTCACTCAGTGTTATGATTGCTTTACAAACAACTTCAAAGAGTATATAGTAACTAATATAACCTAGAAGTAAAGTTGTTTATTTTTCACTTAAGGACTCGACTTACTCTTAGAATTCCAATTCTAAAGCTAAATACAAGGTAAATTTGTTTCTTAAAGATTTCACTACTTAATTTTAACTAAGTATTCTAATCACAGCAGTGGGTGAGTAAAGCATTTGAACAAGTCAATTTCACATGTTGTAGATGCTTATTACAACATTTAGTACAATCTCCAGATGTCATGATAATTTTGAAAACTTTTAGCTTAAAATTGCTTAAGGACAAACATTCAGAGTATAAGTTAGTTCTCTATTCTCTATATTTTATTATCCCCTCCCCCACACTTAGCTTGAACAGTGTCCTCACTGTTCCAAATTCAGCACAATGAAAGAGGAATTAACAACTCAAGGAACATTAGAGGATAAGAGAAAGGAAATACTGGTACTTCCCTAGTATTGGAGTTTTCCCCTTAAGCTCTGGAAAGTGTCATCTGATTATGTGTATCCTTGCTGCAGCTGATCTAAAGAGTTCAAAACTACACGAAAATCACAACAAAACTAAAACTAAAATAAAACAAAACTAAAGCAAAACAAACTAAATTTTTTTTTTTTTTTTTTGACATGGGTTGCCTCCCATGAAGTGCCTTTCTTTAACGTCTTTGGCTGGACATTCCTGTAATCAATCACAATACTTGGGGTGAGTTAAACTGGTTTCTTCAATATTACATACTTGAAATCCTTCATAGAAAAGTTTCAAGCGATGACCATTGACTTTAAAGGTCTTACTAGTTTCAAGGCTGGAGATCTCAACTGCACCATGTGAAAATATGTTAGTGATAACAAAAGGACCAATCCACCGTGATTGTAGTTTTCCAGGAAACAACTTCAATCGAGAATGGTAAAGTAATACTTTTTGACCTACAGAAAAATTCTTTCGGGAAATCATTTGGTCATGAAAATCTTTTGTTTTTTCCTTGTAGATTTTAATACTCTCGTACGCTTCTCTTCGAATTTCTTCGAGTTCTTGTAGTTGAATTTTTCTATGTTCACCCGCCTCATCCATTCGCATGTTACATTGTTTTACAGCCCAATACGCCCTATGTTCCAGCTCCACAGGGAGATGACATGGTTTGCCAAATATTAAACGGTAAGGAGACATACCTATAGGGGTCTTGTAAGCTGTCCGGTAGGCCCATAATGCATCCTCAAGTCTTGTGCTCCAATCCTTCCTGCTTGGATTGACGGTTTTTTCCAGAATAGACTTGATTTCTCGATTTGAGACTTCTGCCAATCCATTGGTTTGGGGGTGGTATGCGATGGAAGTGCGATGAGTGACCCTGTATTTTTTTAGTAGAGTTTCCACTATTCTATTATAAAAGTGTGTGCCACGATCACTGATAAGAGCCTTTGGTGTCCCGAACCTAGCAAAAATATGAGATTTAACAAAATCCACAACAACTTTAGCATCATTAGTTCGGGTCACTTTGGCTTCCACCCATTTTGAAACGTAATCCACAGTAAGAAGGATGTAAACATTACCGAAAGAAGGAGGAAAAGGACCCATAAAGTCAATACCCCATATATCAAATATTTCGCAAGCAAGAATAGGGGTAAGTGGCATTTGGTCTCTACGTCCTAAGTTGCCAATCTTTTGACATCGTTCACAAGCCTTACAAAACATAAAAGAGTAACGAAACAATGTAGGCCAAAACAAACCACATCCTAATACCTTTTGAGCTATCCTCTTAGGGCCAAAATGTCCACCACATGCATATGAGTGACAAAATTGCAAGACAGAAGGAATATCGTCTTGAGAAATACACCGTCTAATGATTTGATCAGCACAATGTTTCCACAAATATGGATCATCCCATACATAATACTTAGCATCACTTTTAATTTTATCTTTTTGAGCCCTAGACAAATCACTTGGTAATGTCTTAGTAACCAAATAATTGACAATATCAGCATACCACGGAATTGTCTTTTGAATAGAAAAGAGATACTCATCTGGAAAATCGTCTTGTATTCGTGTAGACCCTTCACTGATAGGAATTCTACTGAGGTAGTCGTCAACTAAGTTTTCTGAGCCTTTCCTATCACGTATCTCCAGATCAAACTCTTGTAATAAGAGTATCCATCGAATAAGTCTTGGTTTCGCCTCCTTCTTCGCGAGCAGGTATTTGAGAGTTGCATGATTAGAGTAAACAATTACCTTAGTACCAAGTAAATATGATCTAAATTTTTCTAATGCAAAAACAACAGCTAAGAGTTCTTTTTTCCGTTGTGAAATAGTTGCATTGAGCATTATCCAATGTTCTGGAAGCATAATAAATGACATGAGAAGCTCTCCCAACTTTTTGGCCAAGAACTACTCCAACTGCATAATTGCTCGCATCACACATGATTTCAAAGGGAACGGTCCAGTCGGGTGGTCGGATGATTGGAGTAGAAGTTAACTTATCCCTCAATGTGTCAAAAGCGTTCTTGCAGGCCTCACCGAACTCAAATGTCACTTCTTTTTGTAGCAATCGACATAGGGGTTGAGTAATCTTGGAGAAATCCTTAATGAAGCGTCAATAGAATCCTGCACTCCCAAGAAAAGACCGAATTTCCCATACACTCACAGGGTAAGGTAAAGATTTAATCAATTCTACCTTAGCTTTATCGACTTCAAGCCCCTTAGAAGATACAGTATGGCCTAGAATGAGACTCTGTTCAACCATAAAGTGACATTTTTCATAATTCAACACTAAATTCTTATCTATACATCTTTGAAGCACTTTTGTAAGGTTAGTCAAACATGAATCAAAAGAATTACCATAGACGGTGAAGTCATCTATGAAAACCTCTATAATAATCTCCACATAATCTGAAAATATACTAACCATACATCTTTGGAATGTGGCTGGAGCATTACAGAGCCCAAAAGGCATCCTTCGATATGCAAAAGTACCGAATGGACAAGTAAAAGTAGTCTTCTCTTGATCTTCCGGTGCCACTGGAATTTGATGAAAACCTGAATAACCATCAAGACAACAATAGTGAGAATGGCCAGCCAAACGTTCAAGCATCTGATCAAGAAAAGGAAGAGGGAAGTGGTCCTTCCGAGTTGACGCATTTAACTTCCTGTAATCAACACAAACCCTCCATCCATTTTGAACCCGAGTAGGAATTAACTCACCATCAGAGTTTTCAATCACAGTTAAGCCCGTTTTCTTTGGAACAACTTGGATTGGACTTACCCACTTGCTGTCAGAAATTGGATAGATCATACCTGCATCAAGAAGTTTCAAGATCTCTTTCTTAACTACTTCCATCATAGGTGGATTCAAACGACGCTGAACTTCCCTTGAAGGTTTGCAATTATCTTCCATCAAAATCTTGTGCATGCAGGTGGAGGGGCTTAGTCCTTTGATATCAGCTATGGACCATCCAATGGCTTCTTTGTACTCTCTCAACACCCGAATCAACTTTTCTTCTTCTAAAGTACTTAGCTTCTTGGAGACTATCACAACAAGAGTCTCCTTTTCTCCTAAGAAAATATACTTTAGATGTTCGGGTAGGGGTTTTAATTCTAGCTTTGGTGCCTGCACAATAAAAGGAAGAAGTTTTGTGTTAAAAGGGGGTAAATGAATGTAGGACACATCATACCTGATAGGTTTTAATGATTCCAACTCCCAAATCTTGTCCTGCAAATCAGAGGATATTACAAGCTTCTCCTTAAGAGTTTTCAATGCATGAATAGTAAGACTCCTATTAAGTACAACTTTCAACCCATCGTCGTCTATCAAATCAAATGTAGCTTGTGTTAATGGGTCAATAACATCCACAACAAAAACAGGAGAGATATCACTAGGATATTTCATGGCATCATAAATGTTAAATTTAATCACTTCACCATTGAATTCCATAGTGAGGTTACCATCATGTACATCGATTTTTGTTCTAGATGTCTTAAGAAATGGTCTCCCTAATAATATCATCGATGAATTACGAGAATCATCATTCTCCATGTCAAGCACGTAAAAATCTGCGGGGAAAACCAAACCATTAACTTGTACTAAAACATCTTCTAGAACTCCCTCAGGATAAACATTGGACCTATCAGCAAGTTGAACAATAACACCTGTTTCCTTCAGGGGGCCAACATTTAAACATTGATAAACAGACAGAGGCATAACATTGATTGAAGCTCCTAAATCACACATAGCTCTAGTAATTCCAAGATTACCTATTTTGCAAGGAATAGTAAACATACCTGGATCCTTACATTTAGGAGGAAGCTTCTTCTGAAGAATAGCTGAAACATTCTCACCTACACTAATCTTTTCATTACCTTTCAGCTTTCTTTTGTTAGTGCACAATTCTTTAAGAAATTTAGCATAACGAGGTACTTGCTTAATTGCATCTAGCAAAGGAATGTTTACCTCAACTTTACGAAAAGTGTCAAGAATCTCTTTTTCTTCAGCTTCATTCTTGGATTTTGCTAGTCTAGAAGGGAAAGGAGGTGCTGTTGTCATGACCTTTGGTGGTTCAATGAGGGGTCCTTTGATCTGATTGTTCTGCTGGCGTGGAGTTGCAGTTTCTTTCTCAGTCTCTTCCTCAGGATTAGTTCAGTGTCCCTTCTCATTTGATCCCTGCAATTTCGTTCCACTTCTCAAGGTAATTACATTAGCACTTTGCTTTAGATTTGTGACGGTTTAAGAAGGTAACTTACCTTGAGTTTCCAACCTATTTATAGAAGAAGCAAGTTGACTTACCTGATTTTCCAAGTTGTGGATGCTCCGCTTTGTCTCGTCCTGAAATTGTTTTGTATTAACGGCAAGTGATTTAACAATTTCCTTAAGGGACATACCTGAAGTGGAAGGAGCCTGTGATACTTGGTTTGATGGCTTAAGTTGGAATTGTTGGAAGTTTTGTGGTTTATTGCCATATTTGAAGTTAGGGTGATCCCTCCATCTAGGATTGTACGTATTCGAGTAGGGATCATATTTCCTTTGTGGTTGTCTTGGGAATCCGCTTATAGCATTGGCGTGTTCATGGTTGTCATCTTGCAATGTGGGGCACATGTCGGTCGGATGATTAGGAGCAGCACAAATTCCATAAGCCTTCACCTGCTGGGTATTTCCAAGAGCTAGCTGCTGCACAAGGGAGGTTAGGTTAGAAATTTGATGTTCAAGGTTGGACACACTTACCTCATTTACCTTCCTTGAAGATGTATCATGCCTATACCCAAATTGTTGCGAATTGGCTACCATAATAGAGATCAATTCCCTAGCTTGACCAGGGGTTTTGTTTACTATGGCGCCTCCACTTGCAGCATCCATCATCTTTCTTTCCATTGGAAGTAGGCCTTCGTAGAAGTATTGGATGAGAAGTTGTTCAGATATCCCATGTTGTGGGCAGCTTGCACAAAGTTGCTTGAATCTCTCCCAATACTCATGAAGAGTCTCGGTGTCCCTCTGTTTTATACCACAAATTTCTCTTCTTATACCAGCGGCTCTGGATGCGGGGAAGAATTTATCCAAGAAGAGTCTCACCATATCAGTCCTTGTGGTTATAGAACCTAGAGGCAAATAAAACAACCAATCTTTAGCTTTAGTACTTAAAGAAAAGGGAAAAGCGCGTAGCTTGATTTGATCGTCGGTTATTCCTTGCGGCCTCATACTAGAACACACTATATGAAACTCTTTCAAATGCTTATGAGGATCTTCATTCTCAAGACCATGAAAGGTAGGTAGCAAATGTATCAACCCAGATTTTAACTCGAATTCCACGGCTAGTTCGGGGTAGTGAATACAAAGTGGTTGTTGATTCACATCCGGTGCAGCCAACTCCCTTAATGTTCTCTCGAGATTTGCCATATCGTCTTCTTTTTCTGAATCAAGGGATGAATCAGACAAATCCGATGCTAAGTTCAATCTAGTGGATGATCTAGCTTCTTGTCGCAGCCTCTTTAAAGTCTTCTCAATCTCTGGATTATAAGTTAGTTCACCTGTCTGAGAAGAACGAGTCATACAAGAATAGAAATAAATTTGACACCAATCCCTGGCAACGGCGCCAAAATTTGATGGGTGTCGAATCCAACAAAAATAAAACCTACTCCTAGACAATTATATGATTTGCATATAGTGGTGAGTAGGGTCGAATCCACAGGGATTGGTTAAAGATATTTCTATTCAAAGGGCATAAAGAGGAAAAGAAAACGAGGGGGGGTTTTGTTTATGAATCAAAATAAAGTCGAAACAAGATAATAGAATCGTATATTGATAAAAAGCCTGGCCAAAGGAATCAAGATAGTTTAATTCTAGGAATTGATCATCGATGCAAATGTTTTCTATTCTTATTCCTAGATAAACTGGTTATGGTTATTAACAAGCTCTAACAACCTATCTCTCCGTACTTCCTCGATAACCAAGAGAAGCTCTTTGATTATTTCTCTTATCGATTAGACAACCCCAGACAAGCGCTTAGGATTTAATCTACTAATATCATTAAAAACTAGAGAGATCACCAATTCATGCCAGTAGATTATACGATAACCTATTTAAACATGATCACACACCTCCATAACATGAATTCGATCATCTATTTTATAACCAAACATGTTATTGTGTCACTAAGACTAGAACAATCAAACAATTACAGATTTAACATGCTAGTTGACAATATATTAACTTGCTAATTGAGTAGAAGAGCTCTATTCATACCAATCAACAAAGATAATAATGACAAAACGATCAGAAGATATATGAATATCCAAAAACAAAGAATAGAATAAATACAAGTCAATTAGACCTCAAAATTCGTGGAGAATTAAACATCTATGACCCTTTGGCTAGAAAAGTAGCTTAGCTACTCATGTTCATCAACAAAACGAAAATAAAAAGTAGAAACATGATGAACCCGGTTGCCTGCTCTGCCTCCAAGATAATCCAAAGATTCCAGATTAAAAGATTAAAAAGTTCCCTCACCCTCTAGGGTTGGTTCTATTTATATTGTTAGAGGGATGGCATGTGATCTTTTGCTAGCAAGATACGAAAATATCTTTCCTTTTCCAAGTAGATTTTGAGAAGTGAATCTTCGTCTGCCTAGCATGCCCTACCACACAGCCGTGGGTCAAGCCGTACCTTCCTCTGTGCATAATTCACGTATCATCTTCCGTATCCAGTGTGTACCACGGCTCCACCCATGGCTAGATTTTCAACCATACCTTCCTCTATACATGATCTACAAGTCTTCATCCTTGTCCAGTGTGTACCAAGGTCTACACCACGGCTAGATCCTAGGCCGTGCCATCCTCTGTCAAAGTTCCACAATTTCTTCTCCTTGGCACGTCTAGCTTCCACCACGGCTCCAAGCACGGTTGCTCCCACGGCTTCCACCACGGCCGTTCCTTAAGCCGTGTCTCTCTTTTTCCTGCAGTGTGTA
>JBBMOL010002055.1:0-29153 GCA_037954665.1 Laguncularia racemosa
AAAAAATTTGATAATCTTACTATAAATGAATTCCTAAGCTTAAAAATACCTAGCACATCACGCAACCATACTTGTCTAGTGTTATCATTGGTGGATCTTCATAAGATGGTCTTCTTTTTTAAATACTTCGCAAATATACTTCCCCAATTTTGCTCCAAGCCAAAAAATTACCCCCATAAGTTATGTTCCGTGATCTTAGTTGTCACAGGAATCATATCAACAACCGAGATTTTAAGCTTTATCATCCATTTCAAACAGCAAAGAAAAATTCTCACAATAGTAACAAAGAAAAAAAATAGCCAATTACAGTGTCCCCCGGAAAAATGTAAAATCCAAGCCTCCGACGAGATGACCCACAAACGCCAACCAACAGACACCAAGCCCAAACACGTGTTGGCCACGAAGCACAACACCGACCAAATCTCAATCAACTCCGAAAGCCAAATGACTCCGGGTTAAACCCAACAACCAACCAACGACAACCTCAAAAGGCCACGAACAGCCCACGACGCCACAAAACCCAACACGGATCAACACACTGAACAAACCTCCGGCCCAAATCACCAAATGCGAGAAATTCCGACAACCATAAAAAAACCCCCTTTTCCCCAAAGAATAAATTATTCAACCAATGCAACCCCAAAAGGGAGAGTAGAACGGACTTACCAACAATGCTCAAAGCTTCTGGTGGGCAAAGATTCGCACACGCCCCCCACGCGCCGGTCGTCTAGGGCTTTGGTTTTGGGGTTGGGCCGGTCGAGGCTGGTCTTTCCTCCTAGACTGGGGTGACGAAAAAGAAGATCCCAACAGTGCTTGCCTTCAAGGGCAGCACGTCCTTGTTCACAGGATAAGACAGAAATTTTTTTTTTTCCTTACATATACCAAAGCTCGATACCATGTAATTTAAAAAGAAAATCAAATCTTATTACTTTTGCATTTCATTTTGGGAAAATTGATGTCTATAATACGGGATTGATCTATCTATTTAAGAAATAAGATCCTCTAATAATAGCTATTAATAATACACATTAATGTGGGAATATTATACATTAATAAACATATTATAACAATAGTATTGAACACTTGATCAATAAGTGCTTTAAAAAATGCCTTACTTAAATTGAATAATAAAATCTTTGAAAAGGGAGAGTTACTTATTATTTATCTTTTGATGTTTAAAATTTAGAAATTTGAATAATATCATTAGTTAATAATTATTTATGGAATTTTTTTAAAACTTACTTTAATAAATTTTTTTTCCTTAGATATTTTTAGAACACTATAATTGTTATTAAGTGAATAGCGATACTTATCCTTTGAAAATTTATTGTAAAGTCAATATAGTTGAAGGTGACATAAGTAAAGAGAATAAATTAATTGAATCAAAGTTTAGCTATGGGTCTCATTAACTCGAGTAATAAAACCTACGTGGTGCCTCATTTATGTGGAATAACACTAGTTAAATTGATAGGAATCAAAATCCATCAAGACCTATCATTAGGGCAAGAGCCAAAGGATTTCAAATCTTGGCGATGAGGGCCCATTTTGAGCACATCGACCCCGAATTATTTGTTTATTAATCTCTTTTCTCTTATTCATGTATTGTATATTCCAACATGCACACTTGTTATGCTTTATAGGGCGATGTACAAACTCACTAAGAATCAGCTTGTAAGTTATCCATGAACTGACCTAAACCAGTGATGAACTAGGCTGACGAATCTTATAGAAGAGCTAGCATGATGAAGACTATTTTATTTATAATTATTTCTTTAGACTATTTATGTTGTAATTTTTCTTTTGGGATACTTTCATTTGCTTGTAATTGTCTTTTAAGATCGGTCACCCTAAAAATGGCATAGTTGTAATTTTGTGGACTTTTTAACCCTAAGAGAGCAAGTATAAATACTTGCTTAAGTAGGGTTTTGGGGAGCCAAAAATTTTCAAAAATAGAACACATTTCACGTGTGAGGTTAAGGTTTTTCCTAAAATCTAAATTGCCCTTATCAATTTCAATACCAAAAATTGAAATTGTGGCGAGTTGCAACAAAAAGAAATTAAGAGTAATATTAATTCCTTTTTGTTGTGTTTCCTTTTCAACACTAGTGAGTTATATCTAGAGTTGATTAGGATTGTTCTTGGTCGAATTTTGATTTCATTTGAAATCATTCTATCATGTTATAAAATTGATTGGTTTTAATATTTATTTTAACCATCAATTTTGCTATATGTTGTGGCATAGATTACCTTGTTGGGAAGGAGGATCACGACCTTGTTTTTTATTGTTGATGATTGTTAATTACGTGGGATTTCAAGTGTGTTTAGTGTTGCAATTGAGGATTTCATCATTGTAGTATTGCTTTCTTGAAAACTATAACATTCAGATCATCTTACATCATTAGGGTTCATGTAATTCTTGTAACTTTTGAACCGAAATTGGATTAGTCATTTGAAGATTGCAATTGATCCAATTACATGTGCTTAAACTCCCTTTTAGGCACATCATAAATTGAGTGACAAGCTTGGGATTACCAGCTAAAGCTCGCTAAAAGGGTTAAGAGAAAAGTCCATGTGAAGGCTAAATGCAAGTAAATGAGCTCTATTAAATAAAGGTAGTGGATGGTTTGAAGGTATATCTTAGTAGTCTAAGATCATTTGGTCTAGAATTTACTGACTGATAAAACTACTTTTAAATTGAAAAAAAAAAAAAAAACTCTTCCAACCAAGAAATATACTAAAGGAATGATTAAGAGATAAGTTGATGTATTGTATATTTATCTTGAATTATGGTGTTTAGCAAACTTGAAGAGGGGAGTGTATACATTTTAGTAAAGTTAATAAAGTGTTTATATTTTTTTCTTAATTGAGAAGATGATAATTCAAGTTTTAGAGTTTTGGAAATCCTTTGTTAAATGACATGATTAAACTTTGATTTGTATTGATTAATTATTGAATTTAAGTATTTGGTATCTTTAAGATAGATAGTTAAGTGAAAAGTATAAGAGTTGTAGTTAATTTTCTTTTAAAATTGCAAGTTAATTAAGATTTTGTTTATTGAGTTATTATAGGGTTAAACAAGATCTTCTTAATCGGTTTCTTGAATAGTAAGTTGATTAAGTAATTCTTGTGCTTTTATTGAATCTAATTAATTTGCTTCAAGACAAATAAATACTTAAGTGTAGGAAAGTTTGATAGGTGCTTAATTAGATATGAATATTAAGTGAGATTTAAAGTATTTTTCCCTCATTTTGCTGTGTTTTTGAAGAATGTAAATTTTAATTTAGTAAAACTTTGATTTTAGGGTTTTGATGGATAATTGAATTAAAAAAAAAAAGAAAATGAATCGAATTTTACTCAAGTTGGAGCTAAATAAAAGAAGTTATGAATTTTTGAAGATAGACACAGGTAATAAACATAACCATATCAAAATCGTATTGAAATTGAAGTTTGAAAAAATAAAAACTAAGAGTTACATGGTGGCAAAACATGATTGCATCTATTAGTCATGTATTTTTTGGAAATAATTATTTTTAAGCATAACTTAGACATAACCTTTTGACACAATCATGTATAGGTTGTGTCAACTGCAGAGTTCAATTTTCTAAAATTTTGTTGATGATTTCGATATGATTCAAAGTACGACCGTGTCAGATAACGTGTTAGCCTAAAAATAGAGTTTTTGATGCCTGCTATATAAAGGACAAGAGAGAACCGACCTCATAATAATGAGAAGACTTTTTTTTTTTAATGTTTTAGGGTTCTTTTGAGAGAATAGAAGAGTGCTTTTCTTTATTTCAAGAATTAGGGTCTTTCCTTAATTTCTTTGATGATGTATGCTTTTTCATCATCAAGGATTTCTGATTTCAACATGATTAGAGCTTAATTTTCTTAGTATCTAGATTTATGGATCCTAGAATTATTATGTGACTAGGTTTCTTGATATTTAAATTAATTCTCTGATTTAGACATTTGTTCTTGATTTTATTTATATTAATAGTTCTAGGGTATTATTCTAACTATTTGATATTATACATTATGATTGAAAAATCTTATGTATAATTAGATTTAGCATATTTAAAGGGAATTGATGTAATATTAGAGATAAGTTGTATAATTCTTTTGGATTGATTCAATTGTTTTAGAGAATTCATTGTTTTCAATGCAATCTTTAAAATATACTATTATAAAAAGATTCAAACAAGTATTTTTAAGATTAGGGTTGATAAACTTGAAAAAGGTATTGATCTAATTTAGGAATTCTCTCGATCAATGAAATTAAAGATGGATTTGAATAATTTTTTTTGATATCACATAATAAATCATGCAAGAAACAAAATTTAGTTACTTGTATTGTCATCTTGAAGTTAATTATAATTTTTTTTACTCTTCTTTCTTTCAATTTAATCTTTAGTTCAATAGTTGATAATTAGTTATAGGTTTTCAATTAATTAATCTTTACAATTTAACATTTAAATAATAAATTGTAGGTTAGTATTGTCAAGTCTAATTTTTGAATTCCCATTCCTAATCCGATCTACACTAGACCCTATGCTCATCTAATGTAGATCATCGACTTGAGTTAGGAATTTCGTTTGATTTTTGGAGTCGCCACCCAACTGTTGTTGGGAAAGTTGAATTAAGACTAAAGGAGCGGATTAGTCTTAATTTGGACCACTAGTCGTCGTGATTTCCTCTTTTCGTTTTTGTGAAAAGAGGAAAAGGGAAAACCAGAGTTTCTAAGTCCGGAGGCTAACCTATTAAAACCTTTACGGTTACCACCTAATCTCTTGAAATTGTTTCTCTTTAGAAATGTGTTTCTATTTTGTTTCTGTTACTTTTTATTATGTTTTTGAGTTATTTCAAGAAAATGATTTTTCATTCATTTTATAGGTTGACCCGAATGGGTGCCTACGTACCTGCTACTTAGGATCAAACAAGCCGTAATTCGCTTTTCTGAAAACTTTAAGTTGGTTTGTGAATTCTAATTTTGAAATCTATTTTGATTTATGTTCTTACCATTTTTGGGATTTTTTTCTAAAAAGCTTCTAAGCCTAAGCTTTGATTTTATTTTGAAAATGATTTTAGGGAAAAACATCAATTTTAGATTTATTTGAAGAAAAGGATTTTTCTAAGTGCTAAAACTCATTTTTTTTATGATTTTTGAATTTTTTGAATTTTGTTTTATGATTTTTGTGATTTTTTTTGTTATTTTTGTGATTTCTAAGAATTTTGTGGATTTTTGTGATTTTTGGGAATTTTTTTGATTTTTGGGATTTTTTGTTGATTTTCGTCCTATTTTGACATATAAAATTTTATTATTATTTTCCTAATATTTTTCTATATTTTATTATTTATTTTACATTATTAAATCCTAAAAAAACCTAATTTCTACATTTTCCTATTTATTGAAAATAAAACCTAAATCAACAAATAAATAAATGGCTAAAGAAATAACAAAATAATAAATAACACATAATAAATAAATTCGGAATAAATAAATCTGGAAAACCCGATTTACCTAGACTCGGGTCGGTGCGCGGGTCGGGTCGGTTGGGTCAAATCGGGTCGGGTCGGATCGATCGGACAAGGCGGCGGGGAAGGCTCGTTCACGGTGTTCCGGTGGCCTTTTGCAGCGGGTGAGGTGTCGAATCCTAGCTTCTCGAGGCTACTGAATCCAATGGTAGCGGCGGTTTGCTCCCAGATCGCCTCCTGGTGGTGGTTCAACACCGGCCGGTGCTTCGCGGTTTTGGGTCTCCTCTGATGCTCTCCGATTTGCACTCTTTCCTCATTTTCTCTCAATTTTGATCTGTCCTCTGGCTTCCTCTACTCCTCCTCTATTTATAGGCACTTGAAACCGAGTTGGATAAGCTCGGATTTCCTCCGGTTGAAGCTGATTGGATTTTCGGTTAGAAAAACCAACTCCGATTTGTGTCAATCCCTCGATTTGTTGTGATTTGATTCCAATTAGATAATGTTTATCTTGTTTATGTTGAAGATTTGTGCAAAAAAATCGAATCAAAACGGCCGAAATACGAATTTTTCCTTCCGCCAGCGATCTCGGACCCGAGGTAGACGACGATCACGCGCCCGACGCGTGCGTTTCCTCCAGCCAATCGGATGCTGCCACGTATCCTGGATAAGTGAAAAAATTGCAAAACGCGGAAACTGCTCCTCCCGCGATTCAAACCCCTGACCTCGCACCCACACCACGCCTTAACCCATGGTCCGGACCAGCTGAGCTAGCCCACTTTCCTGATTTTTCTAATTTCGCAAATTGCATATATGCAATGCGATTTTCCTATTTTTTTGTATTTTTTGAAAATTCCAAATTTTGTAAAAATTGTTTATTATTTATTATTGCTATTTCTGAAATCATTTTTCAAAATTGATGTGTTTTCCTATCTATTTTTATTTTTTTGAATATTTTTATTATTTTTGGTAAATTAGAGAAAAATTGGGAAAAATTGAAAATTGATTATTTTTTAGAATTATCGATTCCTATGGCAAAAATGGGGTGTTTACAGCTGCCCCTCTTTGTGGTAAAGTTTGAAAAACTTAACTACAAAGACAAACAAAAGACACCATTTTTGGCCTCTTGAATGGATTTTAGTAGGAAAATGCTCCAAGAGCTAATAATCCTACGATTGAAGATGTTCCTAACAATTCAAGGTAATGTTCCTTCCCAAAAAGTGCTTTATGGGCTGACTAATTGGCGATGGGACATGTCTCCATCATTGTGTAGGAATGTATGAGAAATGATGATTGAAAGCGTCTTATCAGACTTGCAACCTTGGAAAGAAAATTTACTCAGGAAGTGCCCTTATGAGCTGGCTACCTGTCAACAGAAGCATCTTGTTAGACTAGCAACTGTTTGGAGAAATATTTCCGAAAAGTGCCCCGAGAGCTGACTAATCGGTATGGTTTAGGAAAGTGCCCCTCATGGGCTGACTAGCCTTGGGTGGAATGCCTCAGGAAGTGCCCTCTATGAGCTAACCTTGAGGTAGATTTTTAGGAAAGTACCCCCTATGGGCTAACTAACCTTTGATGGGATTGTCTCAAAAAGTGCCCCCCATGGGCTAACCATGAGAACAGATTTTTAGGAAAGTGCCCCCTATGGGCTGACTAACCTGGAATTGAACTTGTCTCAAAAAGTGCCCCCTATGAGCTAACCATGAGAACAAGGTTTTTAGGAAAGTGCCCCCTATGGGCTGACTAACCTGGAATTGAATTGTCTCAAAAAGTGCCCCCTATGGGCTAACCATGAGAACAAAGTTTTTTAGGAAAGTGCCCCCTATGGGCTGACTAACTTGGAGTCAAAAAGTGCCCCCTATAGGCTAACCGTGAGAACAAAGTTTTAGGAAAGTGCCCCCTATGGGCTGACTAACCTGGAGTTGAATTGTCTCAAAAAGTGCCCCCTATGGGCTAACCATGAGAACAAAGTTTTAGGAAAGTGCCCCCTATGGGCTGACTAACCTAGAGTTGAATTGTCTCAAAAAGTGCCCCCTGTGGGCTAACCATGAGAACAAGGTTTTTAGGAAAGTGCCCCTTATGAGCTGACTAACCTAGAGTTTAATTGTCTCAAAAAGTGCCTCCTATGGGCTAACCATGAGAACAAAGTTTTAGGAAAGTGTCCCCTATGGGCTGACTAACCTAATGTAAAAATGATATCTAGAAAGGTGCCTTTATAGACTGACCTTGTAAGAGATCTAGGGAAGTGCCCCTTTTTGGGCTGACTACCCTATTAAGGGGAATGTTTAGACAAATGCTCCACTATGGGCTGACTCATTTTGTGCTTTTGAATATGCTTTCTACAGCCTGAACTAAATGATGTGATGATATGATAGTTATTTATTTTAATATGCTTGCCAGTTTATCGTGGATAGCAACCAAACAACCGAACCTTCGTGCTGGTTCGCTTCTGTTTCATTTCTTTTTATCTTGACACGGGGTTGAAAATTTTGATGTGCTCCCTTTCTTTTTGCGCAAGGCTCTTTTGACGGTAATGTTATCCTAATAACGCGCTCAGTTTTAATGCTAAAAAAATAGATAGGATTATATCACAAACCATATTAAGATTCATTATCATTTTAGTGTTTATCTTTCATTGGTGAAATGGTGGGTAATGTGTTTAAGAATATTTGTTATGGTGCGAATTGATTGTTGATCATTCAGGGATATTAACTTTGCTTGTAAAAAGTAAAAACTTGACTCAACAAAATTTACATCGAACATTGGCTTTCATAAACATTGGCAAAATTTCAATTCCCTTGCCTAAGGATAGTACATCTTTACAGCATCTGTGTTAATGGGGTCTCTCAATTCTGGACCATCCATTTGAGTCAATATCAGAGCACCTCCCGACAGAACCTTTTTTACCACATATGGACCCTCATAGTTTGGGGTGAATTTTCCTCTGGAGTTTTGCGCGTTCGGGAGAACCTTCCTTAACACCAGAATCCCCCTCTTTAAAGTACCGAGGTCTCATCTTCTTGTTAAATGCTCGGGCCATTCTTTGTTGGTAACACTGGCCATGACATAATGCGGTAAGTCTTCTTTCATCAATCAGATTCAGCTGATCAAGCCTCTTCTTTACCCAGTCTGATTCAGTTAACTGAGTTTCTGATAAGATTCTGAATGATGGTATCTCAACTTCAACTGGTAGCACTGCTTCAGTACCATATACCAATGAATATGGGCTAGCTCCTGTAGATGTTCTTATTGAAGTCCTGTAAGCCATGAGAGCAAACGGTAACATTTCATGCCAATCTTCGTAAGTTGTTGTCATTTTCTCGATGATCTTCTTCATATTTTTGTTAGCTGCTTCTACTGCCCCGTTCATTTGAGGTCAGTAGGGAGTTGAATTTCGGTGATTTATGTGGAATTGTTGACATAAACCTATCATCGATTTGTTGTTGAGATTGGTACCGTTGTCAATGATGATGGACTCAGGAACTCCATATCGGGCTATTATGTCCCTTTTTAAGAAGCGGACTATTACCCCTTTTGTGACATTGGTGTATGATGAAGCTTCTACCACTTGGTGAAGTAATCAATTGCTACCAGTATAAATCTATAGCCGTTGGATGCTGTCGGAGTGATAGGGCCAATTATGTCGATTCCCCACATGGAGAATGGCCATGGTGCGGATAACAAGTGTAGCTCGTTGGGCGGAGCATTGATCTGGTTCGCATAGACTTGACACAAATGACAGTGCTTGACATATTTTATGCAATCTGATTCCATAGTCAACCAATAATATCCTAACCTCATGATTTTTCGAGCCAACATGTAGCCATTTATATGAGGTCCACATACTCCTTCATGTACTTCTTTCATCAGTTCGCATGCTTCATCTTTGTCTACACATCTCAACAGGGTGGTATCAGATGATCTCTTGTAAAGTATGGACCCACTTAATAGGAAATGGCTTGCTAACCTTCTGAGTGTTCTTTGGTCATTCTTGTTAGCCATTTCGGGGTATTTACCTTCTTGGAGAAAGGTCTTGATATCGTGATACCAGGGTTTGTTATCTTGTATCTTTTCAATTGTTAAACAGTAGGCGGGCCGACTTTCGATGTCTATTTTCATTAGTTGAACTTCGGCTCCCCCTGTTATCTGGATCATGGATGCTAGTGTGGCTAGGGCATCTGCGAACTGATTCTGAGTTCTCGGGATGTATGTGAAAATGATTGCCTTGAATTCTTCAATTAGCTCTGTCAAGTGTTGATGATATGGTACCAGTTTGGGGTCTTTAGTCTTGTATTCCCCTCTTGTCTGTAGTATGCTGAGCGACGAATCCCCATATACCTCTAATTCGCGGATTCCCATTTGGCAGGCCATTTTGAGGCCAAGAATACATGCTTCATATTATGCGATATTATTGGTATAGGGAAATGTAAGTCTCGTCACTGCAGGGAATTGAGTGCCGTCCGAGGATATCAATACTGCCCCAACCCCACAACCAAATACGTTGGCGGCTCCATCGAAAAACAGTTTCCATTTCGGGTTCTGCTCTCCCAAAGTCTTATACCGGCCTATCTTCCACTGACAATATATTCTCATCCGGAAATTGGGCCTGTAGTTTTTGGGAATCTGTCTTGACAGGGTGTTCCGCCAACTGGTCGGCTAAGGCTTGCCCTTTCATCGAGTATGATTTACGTATGTGATGTCAAACTCGGATAGGAGCATTTGCCACTTAGAGATTCTCCCTATCAAGGCTGGTTTCTTCGCCAAGTATTTCAAAGGATCATGTCTTGTTAGCAGTTTAATATGGTAATAAAGGGTGTATTGCCTTAGTCGATGCATGACCCAGATTAAAGCACAACACGTCTTCTCCACCTCTGAGTACCTCTGTTCCCCATCTGTGAACTTCTTGCTCAGATAATATATGGAACGCTCTCTTCCCTCGTCATCTTTCTGCCCCAACACACATCCCATGGATTCAGGGAGTATAGTGAGGTATAAGAATAAGGGCTTTCCTTGTTTCGGGACTATCAAGACCGGAGGTTTTATAAGGTAGTCTTTGATTGTCCTGAATGCCTCTTTGCATTCGTTGTCCCATTCTATTGCGGCGTTCTTCTTCAACAGATAGAATAGTGGCCGGCATTTGTCGGTGAGCTGTGAGATAAATCGAGCTATGTAATTTAATCTTCCCAGTAAGCTTCTTACTTCTTTAACGGAGCGTGGGGAAGGTAACTCTAATATAGATTTCACCTTGTCAGGGTCGATTCTAATGCCCTCCTGGCTTATGACAAACCCTAACAATTTCCCCGTTGTGACCCCAAAAGTGCATTTTTCTAGGTTTAACTTAAGCTAGAATTTTCTCAGTCGTTTGAACAATTTTCTCAGGATACCTATATGGCTTTCTCCTTCTTTGGATTTGGCTATCATGTCGTCGACATATACTTCCACCTCACGATGCATCATGTCGTGAAGTATTGCGACCATGGCTCTCTGATACGTCGCTCCAGCGTTCTTCAAACCGAAGGGCATGACTTTGTAACAAAAAGTTCCCCATGTTGTGATGAAAGTCGTTTTGGTTTTATCTTCTTCAGCCATTTTTATTTGATTATATCCTGAGAAACCGTCCATGAATGAGAAGAGATGGTTTCCCACAGTGTTGTCTACTAGAACATCAATATGAGGTAGGGGGAAGTTATCCTTTAGCGTGGCTTGGTTTAAGTCCCGAAAGTCTACGCATACGCGTACTTTTCCATTCTTTTTCATGACAAGGACTACATTTGCTACCCACTCTGGGTAGTCGGATACTTCAATGAACCCTACTTCTAGCAGTTTCTTGACTTCTTCTTTGATTTTCAGTAAGATGTCAGGCCTAAATCTTCTCAGTTTTTGTTTTTTAGATTTGACATCTTCCCTTGTGGGAAGCCTGTGAACTACTATCGACTGGTCTAGCCCTGGCATGTCACCATATGACTAGGCAAACACATCTGCATATTCCGTTAATAGCTCGGTTATCTCACGTTTTTGCTCGGCACTCAAACTGGTCCCAATTTTGAGGTTCTTAGGGTTTTCCATGCTTCCTAGATTTACTATCTCCATAGGCTCATCGATCGAGATTCCGCCTTGTTCATGTTTTAGCCAATTTTCTTGTATTGTTTCGTGGTCTAAAATATCGCCTTCAACAACTGACCCAGCCGCGTTGGAAACGATATCAGCGTTTTTACTTTTTACCTGCGGCGAAATATCCCTAATGTTCGATGGTAGGAGATCTGAGTAAAATGAAAGCATATATATATGTAAGCGAAAAAACAAACTGTAATTGAACTTGATAAAGAGTCTCAATAAAATTTGTTTAATAATCTTTCTCTACTCTTGAGCTAACCTAGCACTACTGATAGGATAACAAAACCAATTGTTGAGAGCCGGATGCTGGTTAGACGTGCGGGGAGTTGATTTCCCCTTGCTGTCTTCCTCTTCATTTATCCGAAGCTCTTGAATGACGTTTGCCTTTCGGAAAGATTGTTGGAGAGGTGGGATGCACATCTGGGTGTCGGTCAGCTTCTCCCTTATTCTGCCTTTAGCACCTTTTGTTTGCGCTTCTTCTGCGGCCGTAGGAATGTACCCTAGTCCAAACGTCCCATGCTGCCCCTCTTTAAACTGATGGCCCTCCTTGCTGGTCGCCATGTTTACTTCATTGAAAATCTGCAACCCAGGTCTTCTGAACCTTCTTCCCCAATATAAGGTATGGCAGTCTCTTTGTATATAGCGTAATCCTGCTCGCCCAGTACAGTGACTATCTGCCCGTTTGTGATGAATTTGACCCTTTGGTGGAGACTAGAGGGGATGGCTCCAGCAGCATGTATCTAAGGTCGTCCCAAGAGCAAATTAAAAGATCTTGGGATATCGAGGACCTGGAAGGAGATGTGGAATGTTTGTGGACCGATTTCCACTGGTAGGCTCACCTCCCCTATTATGTCTCTTTTGGACCGTCAAAAGCTCTGACCACTGTGGAGCTGGGTTTTATATTGCTTGGATCGACCCCCAATAAGTCGAGCGTTGCCAATGGGCAAACGTTGAGAGATGATCCGTTATCGATAAGTAGCCGGGAGACAATGGTGTCATTGCACCTGACCACTATGAACAATGGTTTGGTATGTTGATCTCCCTCTTCCCCTAGCTCTTCCGGAGAGAAGGATATTTGGTCCATTGCAAAGATGGAGTCCGCCACGTGACCCAATTTGTCTGTAGCGATACCTTCCGGGACCTGAATCTTTTTCAGCACTTTAAAGAGTGCTTCCTTGTGAGGTTCGGATGTTGTGAGAAGGCCCATGAGCGATATCTGTGCTGGAACTTTATTTAATTGTTCCATGATCTTGTATTCACTGGACTTAACCATCTTCATGAACGCAGCAAGTCCCTCTTCCTCTTCTTCCCCTTTTTCCACGGTGGGCTCTTCAGTCGGGCCCTTATACTTTGGATCATATAATCTCCCAAAGCGGGTGATGCCTCCACTATAGGAGGTCGCTCTTGCTCGAGGGCCCGATAGTTGAACGGTGCAGCCTTGTAATTCTCTGCCATATCGGGACATTGAATACACATCTTTTTCTTGGGATTTGTATCTCGTTGATTGTCCCCCATAGCACTGTATAACCCTGGGCTTCTGATGAGAGTTGATCATGTGGACAGTCTTCCCCTCTTCCTTTTTCGGGTTGTCCTCCTTCTCAAACTCCGGTCCCCATCCACTAGGTGGCCCTTGCTCAGTCGGGGTATAAGAATAATTCACTAAATACTGAAATCTCCCGTGTGATTCCCCAAAGTGCTGACCGTTGGGTCTCCAGCTGACCACCTTCTTTTAATGTGTGTTTTTGGAGTCTCTTCTGGAGCTTAGCGGGATTGCTTCTTTTGTGGCTCGGTCTTCAGGGCTTCTTTGGGAACCGACTCCTCATATGCAATCATATTAATGGCGGGCTTGTGATTGGGCAGGGGGTTGGTGTTGACATTGGGTGCTGGGGTGTTCACGAAATCCAATTGTATGATTCCTGCATCAATTAAATCTTGGATTTTGTGTCGGAGCCTCCAGCACCTATCTGTGGAATGCCCCTCCTGACCCATGTGGTAGTCACACTTGAGATTTGAGTCAAAGTTCTTGGGCTTGTACCGGTCGTTGGGGATCTCGAAACTAATCAAGTTGTCTGCCCTCAACTGAGCGAAGACTTGACTGAGTGGGATGGGGATTGGAGTGAACTGCCTTGGGACCCTGACAGCCTGAGTTTGACCCGTCATGGGTTGCTGGACTGGGGTACTCGTGGTCTGAAATGTAACACGAGTCCTGGCCTTTTCTACTTTACCGGAGTGGACCGTGCTGACAGTGGACTCTTTAGCTCTGTTTCCTCCCACAAGCCTTTGTGTCGGTGTGACCCTAGGAGGCTCCATTGTTTGGAGTCTACCGGTGGTGATGACGTTCTCAATCCTACAGCCCGCGGCCACCAACGCTGCAATACTGGAGGAGGTTTGGCCTACTAGATGTGAAAAGTAGGTTTTGTCCAGGGTATTGACAAATATGGATGTCAATTCCTTCTCTGATATCGGGGTTGCTACCCTAGCGGCCTGGGCTCTCCAGCGCTGAGCATATTCCTTGAACGACTCAGCATGTCTCTTCCGAAGACTTCCCAGGTCGATTACAGATGGGGCGACTTCAATATTGAACTTATATTGGTCATAAAACGCCCGAGCTAGCTTCTCCCAAGTGTTGACAATGTTGAAGTCCAGGTGGGCATACCAACCAGTGCAGGGCCTGTGAGGCTGTCTTGGAATGTCTGGAGCATGAGTTGGTCGTAGTGAGCATACTTGCTCATTTTCCGGGCATATAGCCTGGTATGCATTTTGGGGCAACCGGTCCCATCATACTTTTTGAAATCTGGGGTCTTGAACTTCTCGGGATATGCCTCTTCTCTGTATGCTGGCAGGTTGGTGATTCCGGCCTATTCAAAACCGTTAGGGCCCTCAATGGTTCTCATCTTGTCATGGAGCTGCTGGAAGAGTCGTTTCTCCATCTCCTTCTATCTCTCTTCCATTTCCCTCTTCAGGTCGTTAGAGGTCGGCCACTGGTTGACTTTTGGCTCATATTCAAAAGTCGGGTTAAGGTGGGAATTGATCTCCTCATATTCCGGAGGCTGTCCCTCCACTGCTTTTCCCTTTCTAGCCCCTGAATACTCTTCTTGGGTTAGCTGAGTGTTGCGCAGGAGGCCGATGCTTTCAGTTAAGAGGTGAACTTGGGCAGCCAGTTGTTGGACTGTTTGTTCCAGAGACATGATCCTAGAGTCCGAGGCAGCTTCAGCATTGGTGTTGTTGCGGTTGTCACTGCTGTTGGCCATTTTTGTTCTTGAGCGCGTGAGAACTGGGCTTCTAGGAGGGTTCGATTGTTTGGAAGCTATTTTGATACCTGGATTCGCATTTTGTTTTGCTTTTAGTGTAATGAATGCACGAATGATATGCATGTGTCACGCGGATGCTAAAAGTAAAAGGGTTGACAACTGATTGACAATGTAATATTGAAACTTTACTTTTATTAATATTGAGAATTCTGGAGTTCAAAATGAAATATTACAAATAAAGATCTACTTCCTAGTTCTTTTAGTCTTCTGTTGTGGAGGCTCAGATTTCCCACTGATGACGGCTTCCAATTCCTTGACTTTAGCTTGGCATTTCTCCAATTGTGCTTCTAAGGCCTTGTTCCTTTGATCGGATTCTTTGAACGTCCCTTTCAGATGTCTTTCTTATGATCCGCAGCTTTAAAGTATACCTCCATTCGGGCCCTGACCTGTTCTAGGTATACTTCTGTCTCTGGATTGATCTTGTCTGGTCTTGATTGGGTGACGTCTGGAACCTGATACGCTCTTTCCCCTGTCTGGTATAGCTGGTGGATTACAAATTCTCTAGTGGCTCGGTGCTTTCCCACTTCGCCATCTAATTCCCCAAGGTCCACATTCGGGCTTTCAATTCTGGCTTCCCAAAGTGCTTTGACCTCTGCCAGCTTCACAAACTTCTCAGCTACTAACAGGTTCGGATCTTGATAATCAAAGGTAACTGCTTGTACCGAAGGCCGATAAACTATGTCTTGGATAGTGCCGAACTGGCGGACCACTGAGTTTGGGTGATATCCGATACATCCGCTGATTCCGATTAAAGGCACTGCTTGGAAGGTTCTGCAGGTCAAGATGATTTTGTTACAGCAACTCCACCTGGCTGTCCATAGAATATCTTCGGCACTGAAGCTCCTAAGCAGCTCTACCCAACTGTGGCTGGGAAGGTCGTCGGGTAGCTTTACCTTTTCTACACATGAATCCACCAGATCCACCTGTTGGGCTAGGGTTTTCCTGACCATGTTCAACCCGAAACACTTGAGATGGCTTACAAACCATATTAGCAGAAGGTTGAGGCTGGAGCGAAGGATCCCATGGCCTTTCTTCTTGAGGAATTTTAAATTCCGGATCTATTCAGCCAGTAGAGCCGGGATGTAGGATCTTCCCTCCAGGAATTGGGTCACCAGCTCTGCAACCCTATAGTGAATATAGAAGGTCCCGGTGGGGAACAGTATGGTGGCGAAGGCTGTCAAGATGAAAGCGTTCACCCTTCTCTGTCTGTAAGTCTTGGGGTCCCCACTTAGGACGTCCTTTCTATCCCCATTGTCCTCTCGGGCGATAAACCATGCTTCTAAATCATCCATCCGTATGCAATATCCATTACAATCCGCCAGGGCTTTGTTGACTGCTGTCTTACGGATGCCTAATAATCTGCTGAAGGTACCGGCTGGCCTGACCTCTAGGTCTGGAATGTAGATCTAATCGGTTAGTGCTGGAGCCTGTAGCAACTGGGTGTACTCCTCCAAAGTAGGGGTGATCTCATGCGGCCCGATAAAGAAAGCAGCGGGCTCGATTTCCCATAATTGGAGCATGGCTCGGACTAAAGGCGAATTCACCTCTATCTTTGTCAGTGAGAGTATGGGGCCGATCTTTTGCTGGATGAAGGCCTGCTCCTCCGGGTTGTACAAAGTAAACCAATGGCCCAGTACCAGCTTCGGGTCCAAAGGTTTGTACACTCGTATTTCTTTGCGGAGGAGACGGTCGACTGCACTGCTAGCTATCTATTACAATTGTCAACCCCTTGTGATGTTATGTATGCAAGTCGGTTGGTTCTAATTGGTTCCCAAGCTCTATGGCCTCCCGCATTCTCGAAGAAATGGATCTCAGGCCATATCGAAGCATAGGGTGGGGTAGCCTAATCGGTCTCGAACGGTGAATCAACTCACTTCTCTCGAAACCTACATAATGGCTCCCCGTCTTAGGTTTCTAGGACGGTCCGGGTTCGACCGCATCTACTCACACAAACATATGTATGCATGCAAACCCCCACAGTAAAGAAAATTCAAAATCTAACTAATCCCTGAAAAGTTAGTAACAGAGTAATAATTGAAACACATTTCTTAAAGAGAACAATTCGAAGAGATTCAGGTGGCTAGCCTACTGACATGGTTCCCCAGTGGAGTCGCCATCCTGTCGAGTCTAATTTTTGAATTCCCATTCCTAATCCGATCTAGACTAGACCCTATGCTCACCTAATGTAGATCCTCGACTTGAGTTAGGAATTTCGTTTGATTTTTGGAGTCGCCACCCAACTGTTGTTGGGAAAGTTGAATTAAGACTAAAGGAGCGGATTAGTCTTAATTTGGACCACTAGTCGTCGTGATTTCCTCTTTTCGTTTTTGTGAAAAGAGGAAAAGGGAAAACCAGAGTTTCTAAGTCCGGAGGCTAACCTATTAAAACCTTTACGGTTACTACCTAATCTCTTGAAATTGTTTCTCTTTAGAAATGTGTTTCTATTTTGTTTCTGTTACTTTTTATTATGTTTTTGAGTTATTTCAAGAAAATGATTTTTCATTCATTTTATGGGTTGACCCGAATGGGTACCTACGTACCTGCTACTCAGGATCAAACAAGTCGTAGTTCGCTTTTCTGAAAACTTTAAGTTGGTTTGTGAATTTTAATTTTGAAATCTATTTTTATTTATGTTCTTACCATTTTTGGGATTTTTTTTCTAAAAAACTTCTAAGCCTAAGCTTTGATTTTATTTTGAAAATGATTTTAGGGAAAAACATCAATTTTGGATTTATTTGAAGAAAAGGATTTTTCTAAGTGCTAAAACTCATTTTTTTATGATTTTTGAATTTTTTTTATGATTTTTTTGTTATTTTTGTGATTTCTAAGAATTTTATGGATTTTTGGGAATTTTTGTTGATTTTCGTGATTTTTGGGATTTTTTGTTGATTTTCGTCCTATTTTGACATCTAAAATTTTATTATTATTTTCCTAATATTTTTTATTATTTTTCTATATTTTATTATTTATTTTACATTATTAAATCCTAAAAAAACCTAATTTCTACATTTTCCTATTTATTGAAAATAAAACCTAAATCAACAAATAAATAAATGGCTAAAGAAATAACAAAATAATAAATAACACATAATAAATAAATTCGGAATAAATAAATAAATAAATAAAATCTGGAAAACCCGATTTACCTGGACTCGGGTCGGTGCGCGGGTCGGGTCGAATCGGGTCGGGTCGGATCGATCGGACACGGCGGCGAGGAAGGCTCGTTCACGGCATTCCGGTGGCCTTTTGCACCGGGTGAGGTGTCGAATCCTAGCTTCTCGAGGTTGCTGAATCCAATGGTGGCGGTGGTTTGCTCCCAGATCGCCTCCTAGTGGTGGTTCAACTCCAGCCGGTGCTTCGCGGTTTTGGGTCTCCTCCGATGCTCTCCGATTTGCACTCTTTCCTCACTTTCTCTCAATTCTGATTTGTCCTCTGGCTT
The DNA here is from genome assembly GCA_037954665.1 of Laguncularia racemosa. Taxonomy (NCBI): domain Eukaryota; kingdom Viridiplantae; phylum Streptophyta; class Magnoliopsida; order Myrtales; family Combretaceae; genus Laguncularia; species Laguncularia racemosa. The sequence goes on from JBBMOL010002055.1 coordinate 18,334, forward strand.
CCTCTACTCCTCCTCTATTTATAGGCACTTGAAACCGAGTTGGATAAGCTCGAATTTCCTTCGATTGAAGCTGATCGGATTTTCGGTTAGAAAAACCAACTCCGATTTGTGCCAATCCCTCGATTTGTTGCGATTTGATTCCAATTAGATAATGTTTATCTTATTTATGTTGAAGATCTGTTGGATTTGTGCAAAAAAATCGAATCAAAACGGCCGAAATACGAATTTTTCCTTCCGCCGGCGATCTCGGACCCGAGGTAGACGACGATCACGCGCCCGGCGCGTGCGTTTCCTCCAGCCAATCGGATGCTGCCACGTGTCCTGGATAAGTGAAAAAATTGCAAAACGCGGAAACTACTCCTCCCGCGATTCGAACCCCTGACCTCGCACCCGCACCGCGCCTTAGCCCATGGTCCGGACCAGCTGAGCTAGCCCACTTTCCTGATTTTTCTAATTTCGCAAATTGCATATATGCAATGTGATTTTCCTATTTTTTTGTATTTTTTGAAAATTCCAAATTTTGTAAAAATTGTTTATTATTTATTATTGCTATTTCTGAAATCATTTTTCAAAATTGATGTGTTTTCCTATTTATTTTTATTTTTTTGAATATTTTTATTATTTTTGGTAAATTAGAGAAAAATTGAAAAAAATTGGGAAATTTTGAAAATTGATTATTTTTTAGAATTATCGATTCCTAAGGCAAAAATGGGGTGTTTACAAGTATTAGTACTCATAATTCCTATGAGAGGATATTCATATTCAATCAACTATATTACAAAATTTGATAAATATACTTACCTTACATTAGTGGTAAATTGATCTTTTAAGCAAAGTTCATATAATGTTTTTGATAGTATTCCTTATTTTGATGATTTATCACTTTGAAACAATATCATCACATTTTTATATTTATCACATTTGATAAAAAGTTTGTAACAATAAAAGTTTAGGTTTCTTAACCATGTTTAGTGAAATATTGGCAATAATTGTAACTTTGTTTATTTGTAACTTCTAAACATTTTTTGTAAGATTTGATGCATTTCCATCATATTCTACAAGAACTTATCAACATTGTAATGATTTCTAAGTTTTGAATAATTTTGTCATATTTGATGAATTTTTACTTTCAATCAATAAAGAGTTTGTAACATGTACAATTTTAACTATCTACATTGCCAAATTTAATATATTTTTTCTCCATATAGTAAAACTTTGAATGAGAACAATTTTTAGGCATTCCATTGAAAAGATTTCATCACATGGAAGGTATATTTACTACATTCTATAAAAAGTTAAAAAAAGCTACAAATTTGATGATTTATTACTTCAAAACAACTTCACATTGTTTGATGTATTTTTATCACATTTGAATGAAACAAAAAAGGCATGATATTTATATATGTATTTTTTTTTATGATTTACTATTTTTGTACAATTACACCATAATTGATGGATCCTAATCACAATCAATAAAAAGTTTGTAGTAATAGTGGAACATAATATCAATGACTTACCATTTTACAGTAATTTTTCCAATCCAAGAGTAGAATTGGGAAAGGATTACCGTGGATTTTTTGTCTGCTTTACTTAGAACCGAAGGTGGCAATGCTATTTGGGCAATAATGGACCATTTTCTACCAATTACTATGACCAACTCTTTGGATAAGTTAGCCAACTTATATATCAGAAAGATTATATAGCTACATTAAGTATCAGTATAGTCTTAGATCGAGATTTGCATTTTGCAACTGAGTTTTAGAGGAGTCTATATCTAGTTTTAGGAATCAATTTACAATTCAGTACATTATATTACCTTCAGACAATTAGGTAGTTAAAACATACAATGTAATCCCTAAATGGCGTGCTAAGGTCTTGCACCTTGGACTTTAAAGATAGTTAGGACATGCATTTACTCTTGATCGAATTTGCCTACAAAAATAGCTATCACTTTGTCAAACAAGATGCTAGCTTATGAGGCTTTATGAAGAATAAAGTGTATATCACCTCTTCATTGGGATGATGTAGAAAATTTGATTGAGGAATTGGATTTGTTACAAGAGAAAACAGAGAAATTAGTTATCTCCTAGAGGATGAAAGAGGCTTAAGATGGGCAAAAGAGTTGGGAAAACTTCAAAAAGTAGATAAATTGAGTTCTCATCTAGTGATCATGTGTATTTGAAAGTAGTAATCATGAAGGGAAATAAATTGCTTAAAACCAAAGGGAAGTTGAGTTCAAGCGAATTAGCCCGTATGAGATCTTAGAAAGAGTTGAAGAAGTGGCTTATAAACTAGCTCCACCATTGCAACTTTTCAGTGCGCAAATGTGTTTCACACATCTCTACTGAGGAAGCATATACTAAACCCCAATTAGGCTATTGAACTAGACCTAATGGAGTTTAAAGAGGACTTGATGTATGAAGTGCATCTTGTTAATGATTTAGGAACTCCTAAGTAAGAGCCTAAGATATGTCAAGGTTTATTGGAAAATGCATTATAAAAGATAAATGACTTAAGAATTGAAGGAAGAGATAAGGCAAGGTTACTCATGCCTTTTTCTTAGACTAAGTATTCCCTAAAATTTTAAGGATAAAACTTTTTTGAAAAGTGATAGAATGTGAGATCCTAAAAATTCATAACAGTTATAAACATCAATTTAGTGATAAACTGCAATCTCAATAGTAGGTACAATCATGAATTTCCAAATTATAAGTCATATTGAAATTGATAGAACAATATACAAACTCAAAATCGAATTCAAGATACAAATATGATGAAAGATGAAAATAAAGTGAGAAATATAAAAAATGCAATAAATAATATCCTAATATCACATAAACTAACACAAAATCAAACTTAAAAATATTGAGTCTTAAGGCTCAATAGGAAAACAAGTTATGAATGAACATTAGTATTTGAAAACACATCTTGAAGTAGCATAAATATTTTTTCCAGTGTATATAGGTTTCCTATAGTTCAATACAAATGCACATATAAAATTTTATTAAAAAACTCTAAAGTGTCTCTTATGCATGTGCATGTTACATTATGAAGAAAAAAAAAGAAGAAAAGAAATGTAGACACAAACTTTTTTGTAATATCTCCTCAATTAATTATCACAAAATGAAAATGCCTTAAGATTTCCCTTCTATTGTTGACTTGTGCTAACCCCTTCCATTTTTCCCCCTTAATCATCCCCTACCCCTGTATTCAATTTCATTTTTCTTTCTCAATGCTTCTTTTCTCATATAAGCAACTCCAACAACAACCCATTAGAAGTTCTTGCTTTGGTAATTCAAAAGTGGGAGACAATCACTTTGAAAATTACAAAATATGTATAGGGGTTTACCAAATACAAATGAATACTATAAGATAGTGATAGTACCTGTAGTAGCATTCAAGTAATCCCATTTTTCTCACTTTCTTCCTTCAATCATTTTGTGCACACTCATACGAATCACAAACTGGGCTTATTAGTTCACATTATTTTGAGCCTTCTTCACTCCCAATACAACCATATCCATTGAAAAGCTATCATTAAACCGCTGAACCACCTGAAATCCCCAATTAGGCAATCATGTAAACATTCTAAAATTTCACTAAGTATAGGAACCACTTTACTTTACCGACTTCTAGCTTCTATATCTCTCATGTTAGTTCATGTTTCTACATTCCATCACTTAGGAGACACTTTTAGTCCAACCCTTTGCCAATGTGCCAAACCTTAACCTTAAACTACCTTACATTTGAACATTTTTAAATAATATCCGAAACTTTTTTTAAATTGTTAAGAAATAAAAGTCAAACAAGCCTTCGCTAATCCGTTGTATATTGTTTAGAAGTTGATCATATATGAACTTAATATGTGCTAACATGATTATAATGTAATAAAAATAATAACAAAGCTATAATGTAGGTTAGGATCAAGGGTGGTAGAATAATTATAGGGTAAAAAAATGGAGATAGAGTTAGTTAGATGTTATTTTGAGCTAGGAAGTAATTATTTCTCATTTTACTATTTAAGTAGGCGCTATTGACAAGTTCGACCTTCTACTTGATCACTATGATTAATTGCCACTATGTATTTTAAGCATGTTATTTATCATGGAATAAAATCGTAATAATGATTAAGTTTTTGTAATAAATGAAAATTCTTGGTATGAAAGACCTTCCATTTACGATATATGGTTGATGTTATATTACTATATGACTAGGAAATGAGTTAAGAACATGTTAAAATGAGATTGAAGTAGAAAAATGTATGAACCATCAACCATGAATTGCATTAAAGCAGTCTAACAAGGGAATGTCTAGATGTTCCTTGTAGGTCATTTGAACTCTAATCATTGAGGTGCCTTTTAATGCAACAATCTAGATTTTGTTGGAACTATAAGGTTAAGCATGCTTGACCTAGAGCACTCCTATGATGGGTGATCCCTTGGGAAGTTGCTGCATTAAGGGAAAAAATTGTGTGGTGTACCATACCATAATGGACAATAACTCGGTTGCAAGAGTTCAAGTTAAGTCAATTCAAGGTACTATTAAAGCAATGTACCAAGTGGAAGTGGGGGAGCTAAGTGTCATGCATGATTGTTAAAATCACGAGTCAATTATATGATTATACGAGTTTGCAATTTTATCAAGTTTTTCATAATCAAAATAGAAGAGAAATTATTTAGGTATAAACTTTTGATATAATTATGAATTTAGATATACGATTCTACAAGTTATCCATTCTACTGATTCTATACAATTTTATATGATTCTACTGATTTTATACTATTCAATATCAGGTAAAATCGCAATTTTGACAACCATGGTGTCATGCATGGCAAAGTGCCATGTATGGCTGTACCTCTTAAGTTTGTAAGGGATTGGAAGTGGGGGATTTAAGTGTCATGCACGACAAAGTGCCATGGTATGGTGCCACTTCTTTAGTCTGTAAGGAAGTACCTCTACAATCTACCTTACTTAGTGTGTGATCCTAAACTAAGGTAATGAAATTGATGAAGATGTTAATTTTATAAGTGAGGGAGAACGTGACATCGCTTTAATAAAAAGTTAATGAAACTCTAATCATCAAGGTACCTTTTAGTGCAATGGCTTGGAGTTTGTTGGAACTCCAAAGTTAATCATGCTCTAGGATGGGTGACTTCTTAGGAAGTTTCTACACTAAGGAACAGAATCGTGCAGTGTATTACACCAAAGTAGACAATACCTTAATGGAAGGAGTTCCAATTGAGGCATTACACAAATTAACCTTAAACAGTTCTATAGTGATCCTTTTCCAGCTAAATGAGGCTTTATCATGAAAATAAAACCCATCTTATTACTCATATTGCATGGCAAGAATATAAATTTGTCATGATTTTTCACTCCACCTATGTTTAAGCTTGTAAGAACATGTTTGTGACCTTTATACTCATTTAAATGAATAATAAAGATTGTCTTTAATAATGATAATCCATGTTTTGGTGGTTGGATGATTGTGTGAAATATGATATTGCTTGAATATTGTTTATGTGGTGAATTGGTCAATGCTTTCATATTATTAATAGTGTCTGCTTTATACATTGTTGATCACCTTAGTAACTTAATTTATTAATAACCTAAGTTATAAGTAAATTTTGACATGCTTTGCACAATCCCCTTACATTTTACTCAAAGACTACCACTATTACATGATAGATAGCAGGTCTAGGAGGATTTGACCCTATCATCTATAAACTACATGTTTGCATTGTTAATAAAAATATCAACAACTAAGAGCAGATTTACTTCATTAAATATAGGGGGAATGAAATTGCTATCCCCTTTAATTTCATAATATTAATCTATTATTGTGTTTACTTAAAATGAATAGCTATTCAATGGGGCAAAAATTCCATTAAATAATAAATAGCTATTTACATATTACAACCTTATTCATTAACACATTCCTTAATTGCTCTTATTCTTCTTCCTTTTTTTATCCTAACCACACAACTATAAGTTAGCCACACCACCGCTACCACAACCACCATGGCTTAAACCCAATGGACTCAGTATGGCCACTTATAACTCAAACCATCAGAACCATTGTAGCTTGAGCACAACCTTGACCTACGTTCCATGTAACAAATTTCTGAGCTATGTTGTTTATTGAAAATTCTATCCAATATCTTTAATTTAAGAGAAACATACAAATCTATTCATTTGCAATGGGGCAAATGTTCCTTTCTCTCATTTTATTTTATGTTTATATTTTCATTTTGCTTTTCAAGCCTAGAAGTTGAATAGACATGTTCCCATCAAATGCTTTCCAATGTCTCAATTTTCAAACGTAAAAGATCAATTCGAAGCTATCTATGTTGAAAGGCTTTTTCATGTGTAGGGTATTTCAGAGGGGTAGTGGTGTAATGCCTAGTTCGGTGGATCTTAATTGGTAGCATTGTGGATATGGTGGTAATTGGAAGTAGAAAAGGTGACTAGAGTTTAGAAGTTTCAATTTACAAAAAAAGGGTTATTTTTGTTATTTGATTTTATTCTTAGTTTATTTCACATAACTTGTTTTAATCTAACTAACTAAGCTAATATGCTACTACTTACTTATTCAACTCTAACAGATTAGGAATTTAATGTAAAATGTATTGCATTATGAAGTGAATGAGCTATAAATAAATAAAAATAGTGATAATGAGTCAACTTATTTAAGACCTTTAGAATGACAATTTTTCTTTTTTCTTTTTTATCAATAATAACTCAATATAAAGACACTTTGAAACTGTGATATTATAAATGTGAGGATTACTTGTTATATGTGTATCACATGCATGTAAGTGAATTACGCACTTTACATGATATGATATGAGAAAGGATTTAGTGATTTATGATGACACTTTAAGTGAGATGCAGTGGAATGACATTAGAAAGAAGGAATGGATGTCCTTAATAGTATAATCTTATACTCTTAATGTATTTTATCTCGATTCTGATGTATGCCTTGCTTAGAGGTTATATAGTTTTTATTACAGCTATGTTTTTCCTAATAGGTATTTTTTGAGTAAAATCATATAATTTAATATGTATCAACTTGATTATTATCCAATTTAAATTATCCATAAGTCTCATTTTAAACTAGACTGTAAACTTAATAACTAAAAATAAAAACCATAATTAGTTTCAGTTTGCTTTTTTTCGAATTAATACTTTTAATTTAAGCAAATTAAATTGTTAATTAATAAATAAAAAGCAAATAATATATATATATATATTTCTTTTTTTTTTAAAAAAAGACGAGTGTGAAAAATCCAACTCGCCTTTCACGGGCCAATAACACGCAATATTTTTCTAGGGAGTAATACGTTGTCATCATTACTCTCTCTCTCTCCTCTTCCCCCCCTCTTTTCTCTGCACTCAAGTCTTCTTTTTCTACCAAAAAAAGAAAAACCCTCTCCTTCCTCTTCTTCCCTCCTCCTCCTGCTCCTCCTCTGCTTACAGAATACCCACTATCTACTTCGTCATTTTCCAATCCTAGTCCTAACTCTGTCCACGATGTCTCTCCGACCCACGTCACGATCCGAGGTACGGAAGAAAACATACAAGACAGGAGTGGATGCAGAGGAAGCTAGAAGAAGAAGAGAGGACAATCTCGTTGAGATCAGGAAGAATAAGCGTGAAGATAATCTACTTAAGAAGAGAAGAGAAGGGCTTTTGATTCAGCAACAGCAACAGTTAATTGATGGGTCTCAGAATGCTAATGTTATTGAGAAAAGGGTATTGAGAAATCTTAATTTTTTCGTGTATTAATTAATTTATAAATGAATTTTGATTCATGTTTTTGTTTTGGTTGATTTATTGGGGTTTTGGTTAATTAAGGGAAAGTGTCTTTCTTTTTTGCCTTTAAGGATTGCTTGAATTTGAGTTTAAGTTTGGGTAATCAGTTGGATTTATATTTTCTAGGATTGATTAGAGTTTTGGGTCATCAAAGGAAGTATCTTTTCTGACCTTCTGGGTTGACTTAATATTTGTTTTCTAGTAATTATTTTAGTAATTAGATTCTGGGATTTGAGTTTAATTTTGGGTGATTGATTTAATAAATGCTTTATTTTTATAAATGAATTGGATTTTTGTGTCAGTGCCTTTTTTTTTTTTTTTAAAGTTCAATTAATTGGAGTTTTGAGTAATTAAAAGAAGCCGTCTTTACGGACTTTATATACATATATATATATATATATATATTTATGTATGTATGTATGTATGTATGTATGTATGTACATGGATATTTGGAGTTGTTGTTCAGTGTCTTTTTTGCTTTCCTGGATGATGTCATATGAGATTAATTTAGGGTAATTGATGTAAATGTTTGTATTTTTGTATTAGTTGGAGTTTTGTGTCATGTAAGTAATAGTCTTTCTTTTGTGTTTTAATTCTAGAATGTGAGTTTAATTTCGGGTAATTGATGTTGATATATGGGAAGTAAATGTAGTGAGATCTTGTTCTTCTATTGGATTAACTTAACTTTTGAGTGATTAAAGCTAGCTGCTTTCTTTTGCTATTTTTAGAGTGCCTGATTAGTGTCGTCTTGTGTAATTAATGTTGTGTATAGGAAGTGAATATAGATGGTTTGCAGTTTAAATTGTTTGTTTTTTTTTTTAGGTTGGTGGAGAAAGGTTTAATTTTTTATTTCCTTGATACAAGGAAATCGAGCTGATGAGTCAACTTGAATAATGTTTATATATATGGAAAATGTCAACTTGAATAATGTTCTTTACATATATGGAAAACGTTAACAAGTGCCATTTTTCACCTTTGGATGCTTTTGCTGTTTTCATAAAGTTTGCTATAATGTTGTAAAGCGGGAAAAGTGTTTTTTTTTTAGTCCTTAACTAGTTCAAGGTTCTTTTTGTTGATACCTGTATAAAATTTCAATTCTCTGAAATACCATAAAAAGATATAAACTTCTCCAAAGTTTTGTAGAAAAAATTGTAGGGCATAACATATTGTTGCTGTTGACTTTGTTGCTCTGCTGAAATGTATTCGAACTTCTGGACTTGGTATGGCTTTAGAATGTTATTTTTCATGCTTTTTGTTGCCTGTTCCCCTGTCTTGTTTCTGGATATAACCAAAGTTATTCTAATTGAGCTTGGGATATAGTGTCAAAAGGGTCACAATTAATTTGCTACTTTCTACAATAAAGGCAGGAGTTTTGATTCTCAACCACAGCTGAAAACATTTCCATTTTGCCTTGCAGTTGGAAAGTATTCCTGCTATGGTTCAAGGTGTATATTCAGATGATCCAACTGCACAGTTGGAAGCAACAACTCAGTTTAGGAAGCTTCTGTCTATTGGTACAGATCTATTGTTTAGATGCTAAAGTTTTTCTTCAATGATTCTTGGTCATATATGATTCTGTATGTTTGTTTCATTTCATTTCCTTAAAGAACGGAGCCCACCTATTGATGAGGTCATCAAAGCTGGTGTAGTTCCCAGGTTCGTGGAGTTTCTTGGAAGGAATGATTTGCCACAACTGCAAGTAAGCACCATGTCATGGTTTTATTTCTGCTTGCAACAAAATGTCTATGATATGATATGCCTTTAGGCTTGACTTGGTTTTCTTTTTGCAGTTTGAGGCTGCATGGGCTTTGACAAATGTTGCCTCTGGGACATCAGAGCATACACGTGTTGTCATTGAGCAAGGTGCTGTTCCATTGTTTGTTCAGCTTCTGAGCTCTGCCAGTGATGATGTCAGAGAACAGGTTATTATTGCTTTGTCTTCTGTTATCTTCTTGCTACTTAAGATAGAAGGTGATTGATACAATCCAAAGGGTTATATGTGTTGTGTGTATGTGGAGTGTGGTGTGCAGTGTTGTGTGTGTATGTGGAGTGTGGTGTGCAGTGTTGTGTGTGTATGTGTAGTGTGGTGTGCTGTAATGCGTGTATATTTTGTTTGTTGTGCTGGTACTGTTCTGAGGGATGTTATATGGGGGTGTGTCGTGGTGTTTTGTAGGGCTATTTTTGTAATTCTCTATTCTTAGTGGCTGATGTATAAATAAGGAGGGGGAAAAATAGTAGAGAAGAACAGAAAAGAGAATAATTAGTTGAAGACTGTGGGGGCTTCCATTCCAGAGAGCTTAGCCTAGTTGGAAAGTTCCAATTCTTGGCGATTGCTTTTCCAATTGAAACATCGGTTTAGGTACTTCCATCATCATACTAGTGTTAGCTTGAAGTCTAGTTGTTGTAGCTTGTTATTTGAAAGAAAATCTACGCTTATTACATTGCTTTTTCATATAGGAATTGATGTCTATATATATATATAGGATTGATCTATCTATTTTAGGAAATAAGATCCTCTAATAATAGCTAGTTAATAATACACATTAATATAGGATATTATACATTAATATACATATTATAATACTCCCTCTTAAGTTGGAGCATGGATGTTGATCATGCCCAATTTGTTACAAATATAACTGACTCTAACCCATTTAAAGCTTTAGTAAAGATATCTGCCAACTGTTCTCCAGTCTTAACATGCTTTGTAGAGACCAAGTTTTGTTGTATCTTCTCTCGAATGAAATGACAGTCAATCTCAATGTGTTTCGTTCATTCATGAAACACGGGATTAGATGCAATATGAATAGCTGCCTGATTGTCATACCACAATTGTGCAGGTATTGGCACCTTAAAGCCAACTTCAAGTAAGAGTTGATAAATCTACATTATCTCACATACTGAGTGTGCCATAGCCTTCTATTCCGACTCTGCACTTGAGCAAGACACAACATGTTGTTTCTTGCTTTTCCAAGAGACCAAGTTTCCACCCACAAATACACAAT
>JBBMOL010002056.1:0-29151 GCA_037954665.1 Laguncularia racemosa
TGTGTTTTTTATGATTTTTAAACTTGGAAAGGGATCCCAAATCCTTTTAGAATGATGGAGATAAATACTAATGACATTTGAACATTTTAAAGTGATTTTGGGTTGTTTTTTAAAAAGCTATCATTAATATTGTAAAAAAACCGTGAAATAATATCTATATATATATAATTATTTAATGTTGATAAAAATTAAGCCAAGGCTAAGGTGGTAAATAACTTGAAGAGTTAGGGGCAATTTAGTCATTGACAAGGAAATATAAATTAGTCAGACATATAACATTTTAACCTTTTTTCCATTTGCATGATCCAGAACCTTAAGCATTATCGATAAAACCTAAGAGAGAAAAGGACAGTCACATTCTACAATTGGCCAAATTAACCATGGTAAGTAAACCGATCAATAACTATTTATTGTTGTTTACATATGTATATCATGAATTATTGTTAATTCATTAGATTTCCTTATAGAAAAATCAATGCGACAAAAGGTTTAGGACAAGAATTTAATCATTGGAATGATCTGAGCCGGTAAGTCATTATATTAAACCAATTAGTGTTCTAATGTGCAAAACAATGCACAATTAGGCTTAGAAGTGAAGAATTTCATTTAGGATTTCGAGCATTGAAAGTTCATGAATTGGAAAGAGAAATTCGCGATGAAACAACGCCTTACATGGCTACGTACATGCCCATGTACCTGCTTATGTCAAAACACATATGTGTATATAAAGGTACATGATCACCAAATACACTTGTGTACTTGGCCATGTCAAATTGCACAAATTCATAGAAAGTGCACCACTATTGTACATGACCGCGTATCCTATCGTATTGAAGTACATAGCTAAATATGTGACCGTGTACTTAGGTGTGCTGAATTAACAAAAATACATAGAAATATACATAGCCTTTGGCACGACCATGTTCAATCTTGTGTCCTTTTGCATAGCCATCTACATGGCTGTGTTATTCTGGGACACTCACTATTCCATTGTATTTCATTCACTTGCAATTTTAAGTGTACGTAATTATAAATGTGAATAGGTTTGAGAATTGAGAGATTATTAGAGTGTGGAGGAATCATTCATTGCATATCAGGTACATGCATACTATGTTTGTTGCTTGTGCATGTTAGGTTAGAGATGTAATGTGAACTAGATTAATAATGAAAATAAATATGACTGATTGTGTGCGTGACTGCGCTTGGCTAGGTCCAAAAATTGAGTGAGGATTGGTGTTCTTGAGGTGGCACACTTATGATCTGTATGTGATGTTGCCTCTAGGGAGGTTTTGTATCGAAATGATCAAGATAGATTTAAGATTATCTAGTATGGAAGGATTCTTGTGTGTGATGTGGAAGAACTTTAAAACTCATAGACAATGGAGAGTACCCACTGTCATATATATATATATATATATATATATATATTATATTTATGTATGAAATAAACTCATGAACAAAGGGGAGTACCCTTTATCTTATATATATTTATATATTCGTGCATGTGGAAGGATTGCATGATGATTATGATAATGAGAATTGTGTGTTGACTAAATGACGTGAAAGATAATAAATAGTGTTTAGATATTATGTTGCATTAACTTGTGTTGGTATTTTGGCATGACACGTGTGTGTGTGTGTGTAAGTATACATTGCACTAAGCATTAGCTCACCCCTCGTGGGATCATTTTTAGTTGCAAGTACCATAGGAGAAGTTGTAAGGTATGACAAGATTAGTGGATACAAACTAAAATTTTGAGGAAAATGTAGAATAGTGTACTATGATGAGTAATAGCTAGATAAAGAAAAAGATAGATATTGGATGTTCTGTTTAATTGATTAAAGACTACTGTAATACTTAAGTTCTTAAATGCTTTTACTGTATTGAGTAGAGGAGATTGAATATGGATTATGTATAAAGGACATATGTTCCTTTTAAATTTCTATTATGTGGATATAATTTTATTAATTGGTTATGGATATTTAAATGTAGATGATGATATAGTAGATTTTTGAGCTTTGCGTGTCTTCACTTAGTGAGAGCATATGGCGGGCTGTACTCTGTCTTGGGTTCCGGGATGTTACATCTTAAGTGGTAATAGAGTTAGGTTATATTGATCGATATACTACCTAAGAACAAGATCTCTAAGGCTAATGAGACATGATTAGAGTAGGCAGTAAATGGAGTAATGTTTGTAAACATATATTCTTTCTAGTTATGCTTACCCATTATTGATAGTAGTGTGAATCTTACGTTAACTTTTGTTCATTTATAGAATGCATAGGAGAATCTTAAGACCAGGACCAATGTTAGGTAGGCAATTGGAGGTGATGCTCCTGAATAACCGAATGCCACTCGGACCACCTTAGTATGAACTAAGGGGAAATGAGGTCAATTTTGCTCAAATGCTAGAGGCTATTAATACTAGCAAGAGTGGTGGCACAATAGCAACAACAAATACAATAACTGCAGTTGTTGAATGCCATGCAAGGACAAAAGATGGGGGAGATTGGAGAGAGTCCAGCTGGGCAAGTAAGTTAGGACCGTTTTGTTAGAATGGTTAAGGAATTCATGCTTAAGGTTAATGATCCACTAGAAGTTGAGTAGTGGGTTAAGAGCTAAAGAAGACCTTTGAAGCGCTAGGAATTCCTGAAGAGAAGAAGGTGAAGTATGCTGTCTATCTATTGGGGGGCTCGACTTTTAAATGGTGGTCAAGTGTTTCTAGGCTAACTGTTAGACTAATCACTTGGGAAAGGTTTAAAGAAATGTTGTATGAGCAAACTCCCAAGCAACATACATGATAGAATGGAGATAGCTTACTATAGTTGTTACTAAGAAAGAGGTTAGTGGATGAATATGAGGCGAAACTAAATCACCTAGTGAAGTTTATGCCACTTGAGTTCAGAATAGATGAGAAGTTGAGGACTCATCAGTTTGTATTGGGCCTAAAACCCACTTTACAACATGAAGTGGGTGCATTCTAGTTATAATACCTATTATAAGGTGGTAAATATAGCCAAATCCTTAGAATAAAGCCATAGAAGGATTGAATTAATGAGAACAATCAGGGACGAAGATTGTATTGGGAAAAAGACCTATCAAGAAATTGTTATCTAAGAAGAGGGCAAGAAACTTCATACTATACAAAATTAGGCCTGTGGTCATTGTAGCACTCTCCTCTTAGGCGAGGACCTCCTCAATATGCAGGGCAACAGATGCGCAAGATGCTACGAACTATATGAACTAAATGAATGTAAATGTTTAGAGGGTGCTTGTTTTTCATGTGGGAAGACAAGACATAGCGTTAAAACATATATAGACAAATCGATATCCCTCACATTCTATTTCTCCTATAAATAAACGAGTTATAGAATGGTTGATTACTCAAATGCTAGAGGGCGGAATGTACAGCTAGCATAAATAGAGAGGAATCAGGCTGTGAACAATGGTGGTAGACCTTAGCAGTAGGGGTTAAGGTAAAGAGCACCAGCACGAGTGTTTACATTGTAGAGACATGATACTTAGACACAAAACAGTGGTAGGTATACTATTGGTACATTTTGCTAAAGCATACATTCTATTTGATATTGATTGTATCAAATTCATATGTGTTTGATGCATTTAGAAGTATACATAATATTTGTATTAAGTGTTGGATACTATATTGAGTTGAGTATACGATGGTTGTGGTATGAGGATTGAATATAAGTATGTAGAAGGGTTAGTGTAGAAGTATAAGGGAGAATTTTGGTTACAAATCTTCTAGTTTTTGGAAATGATGGACTTTGATGTGATACTAGGAATGGATTGATTGATTAAACATCAGGAAACTATTGATTAATCATAATATGACAATCCATTTTAGTACATCAGAGGGGAATCGCTTTATTTCCAGTTAAAAGCACATTGGGTCAATGGACTGCAACGTATGAGTTGTAGGGTAGAGCATGATAGCTTCGGTGACAGTGGAATATGAAGACGTAGTAAGAATTGATCAGGTATGGGTGGTGAAGGAATTTAAAGATGTTTTCCTTAAAGATTTTCCAAGTTTACCCCCAGCGAAGGAGATCAAGTTTATATAGATGTTGTATCTGGTACAGCTCTCATATCTAAAACCCAATATTATATGGCACCTATAGAATTAACATAACTGAAGAAGCAAATACAAGAGTTGTTGGATAACAAGTTCATCAAACTAAGTGTTTCGTTTTAGGGTGCACCTGTGTTGTTTTTGAAGAAGAAGGACAGTAACATGCAGTTATGCATAGACTATAGGGAATTGACTAGGGTCACCATTAAGAATAAGTATCCTCTCCTGAGAAATTGCGACTTGTTTAATCAGTTACAAGGACTTAAGTCTTCTAAAAAGTTGAATTGAGATTTGGATACCATCAATTGAGAATCAAAGAGGAAGATATTTAGAAGACCTTGTTCAAAACTTGATATAGGCATTATGAGTTCTAAGTATGCCATTTGGACTCAAAAATGCACTAGAGCTTTCATGGACTTGATGAATCGGGCATTTAGAGAGTATTAGATAAAATTTTCATTGTGTGCATTAATGACATTCTAATATACTATAGGAGTGAAGAGGATCACAAGCAGCATTTGAGAATGGTGTTGAATAGACTATGATAGAGAAATTGTATGCAAAATTCAAGAATTGCGAGTTTTGGCTAAATCAGGTAACCTTTTGATGCTATGTGATCAGTAAGGACGATTTATCCTTAGATCTTAAGAAGGTAAAGGTTGTGAACGAATGGCCTAGATTGAAGACAGTAATAGAAATTAGAAATGTCTTAGGGTTAATAGGGTATTACAAAAGATTTGTTGAAGGATTCTTCAAACTGACAAATCCTTTTAATTAGATTAACTCAAAAAGAGGTAAAGTTTGTGTAGGATGACGGATGTGAAGCAAGCTTTATAGCATTAAAGAAGAGACTGATTTCTACAGTAGTGCTAGCATTAATTTTCAGTGGTGAAGAATTTATGGTGTAAAGTGACGTATACATCCAAGGGCTTGGTTATGTATTGATGCAGAATGAGAGGGTGATAGCTTATGCATCCAGGCAATTGAAGCTCTATGAGAAGAACTACCTGACTCATGATCTAGAGTTAACAGTTGTCATTTTTGCATTCAAACTTTAGAGAAATTATTTGTATGGAGAGAAGTGCAGGATACTTAATATCACAAAAGCCTTAAGTATCTCTTTACCTAGAAAGAATTAAACATAAGGTAGAGATACTAGCTAGAGCTAATAAAGGATTATGACATTGAATTTCAATACCATCTTGGGAAGGCGAATGTGGTTGCCTTTGCACTTAGTAGAAAGAGACATGGCAATATGGTAACTTTAACTACAACTCAAAGAAATATATTAGAAGAAATGTTGAAATTAAATTTGAAAATTGTAACCTAGGAGATTAGAGTTAGATTGGCTAGTTTACGCATACATCCTACACTAGTGGACAAGATAAAAGCTGTACAAGTTAATGATGTGGGGGTATAGAGACTAAGAAACGAATGGAGGATGAAAAGGAAATAGAATTTAATGTGGATGAAGAAGGGGCACTCATGTATGGTCAAAGGCTATGTATATCAGGTATAGATGAAATAAAGAATGAGATACTGAAGGAGGTGCATTATTCGGGATACTTTGTTTACTCTATAAGTACTAAAATGTATAAAGATCTGAAGTTTGAGATACTTTTTTTACTCTACAAGTACCAAAATGTACAAAGATAGAAGTCCATTTTAGGGGAGGAACAGAAGAGAGAAAATTTAATATGTGTCCAGATTTTTGAAATTCCAAACAAATAAAAAAAGAGTAGTAACCCCCGCTAACATGTTGTAACCATTGTTGTCAAAATCGGTTTAACCTACATTCCCTTTTTTACATTTTATTACATTCCCGTTAACTCGCATAAAAAATTTAGGAAAAGGACAAAATCGTAAAAAAATCGTGATTTTGAATAGTAAAACGTTCGAATGCGTTTTAAACGTTTCAAACGATTCCACACTTACCCAATTTGCAGGTTTAAAAACCATTGGATGGGATCCAATCCAACTCAACCCGCCCCCCAATCGGCAACTAGCCCCGGCTTGGCTGCGCGTAGCCTGCCCAACTTTAAACTTTTTCGGGTTCATGGAGAGGGGAGAAGAAGACATGGGAAACCAAAAAACGGGAAAAGCACGGGCTGAGAGGCGAACCATAGTTCCACATCCACTTCCAACTAAGCTAGCTGATACTTGATACTATCAGAACAAAGAATACCGAGCAGTGACCCAAACGACCCTTCTCCTTTGTAGAGAGTGGGGCCAAGCAGCATGTTCTTGCAGTAGGCCCCCGGTTGGGACCCAACTTATAGACGCGATTTTTTTGTTTACTATAATTGTAGACTGTAATTGTACTTTACAGTTGTAATGAGTGACATGTGAATTTTTATGCTTGGGGTTTTGTTGGAAATGGGTATTTAAAAGGGTTGGGTTTTCTGGGTCAGCCTTCAACCGGTCTCAACCGTGTGTGTTCTATGGTTTTTTCAAGCTCGAACAGGGCCGTGTTTTAAACCGGTACGCAATCGTGTTGCTTTTTTGTAGTTTTAAAGTCAAACACGGCCGGTGTTTCACCATGGTACTTTGTGTATTTTCCAAGCTTAACAAAAGGATGCCTTAACATGTGGCTTTATGGGAGTGTTTTCCCTTCATACGGTGCTTTTCCCCAGTTCCTTCCAAAAGCATTTTTTCTTCTTTTTTCTTATCTTATCCATCTAAACCCAATTGATATCCCATCAAATGTTTATGTGCTTAAATACAATGAACCAATTCGAGAAACTTAACCTTCAACAATTTTGATTGGGGGGTTTTAATTTGAGAGTGGTGTGCTAAGTTATATTTTTAAATTTTGGGAAAAGGGGTTTTTTAATTACTTTTAAAAATTAAAATTACTCTTTTTTTCAGCTTAAGGAAGTAAAGGTTCCCCCTTTGTTTTGCTTTCCTTTTCTTGGGGGTTTTTTTAAAGAAAACCTTTATAGTTTTTTTTCTTGCTATTCTTCTATTTTGAAAATTGAAATTATAATTATTGTTAATGACATAGATGAGCATTTTTTTATTTAAAATATGTAATTTGTAAATATTGTAATTTTTAATTTATGTTTAATTTTTTCATTTCTACCAAGCTCTTTTACCCCTTTTTTTTTTCTTTTTTTTTTACGGGTTTTAAGTATCGATTGAGTTAAAATGTCATTTTCCAAATCTTTTTAAGAGATTTTTGAAAAGAAAGAATTCATTGGAAATAGATCTGATGAGGTTGGGAAAGATGGAATTGATTAGAAAAAATGGAAAAAATTAAATATAAGTTTTAAAAAATTTTTAGGGGAGGTTTTACGATTAAAGAATCACTTGGGGTGTACGCGTAAGATGTGGGCCATCACTATCCCCCCCTTTGATTAAAAATGAAATTTAACAATTTTTTGCTAAAAGCGGAAAAAATTATAGAAAAAAAGGGAAAAAGAAAATTTTATGGCATTGAAGATTAATGATGTGTTTATGGGGTGGAGCAAATAGGGATAAACAAAAAAAAAAAAATTGCATGGACTTCTTTCTGAAACAAAAAAAAAAATTTGTGAAAGTGGAAAACAGAAACCCAAAGGGTACAAAAAACCAACTGAAGAAAGATTTGAGAAAAAATGTAGCCAACAAATTTTGCCCTTTTTTCTATATATGAAATTCCATTTAAATTGTGTAAAAAAACCCAGAGTTTGTAAGATGCTTCAGGGGTTTGGTCGATATGGATGGGGGTTAAACCCCTTTTATCATGAGAAAGGGGGTCTTGTTGAAAAAAATAGCTCGAAAAATGGAATTACTTAATGTAAAAACTGAAGGAAAAAAACATGTTGCTCTATTGTTAAAGTGAAGATAGAAAGGGCGTTCCTATGCAATTTTCGGTTAATAGCCCAAGGAAGATCTTTTATTCTATAATGCTTTGATGTACAAGACAACCAAAAAAGTTTTGGCAATGTTAGATGATATTGTGGAAAAGGTTGGAAAAGGAAAATGTTGTACAAGTTATTAAGATAATGCGCAAATTTAAAGCAGGGGAGAAAAATTGAGGGAGAAGAAAAGCTTATATGGAACTATGCTGCAATTGCATCGATTTGATCTTAAAAGATTTGAGAAGAATTTGAAGACCCACCGGGGAAAATTGCAAAAAAAGGGCAATTACAAAAAAATTTATTCCCAGGACTAACTTCTCAATTTTGAAAGATACACTAAAGGGAGGGACTTGATTAGACCGTGCAACTCTTTTTGCCACTTGTATTTGACATTAGGTTCCCTTTAAATGAGTGAAAATTGCTTGTGATGATGTTACTTCAGTCAGGGAAAATCATGAAAAATTTGACCACAATGAGGGAAAGGGGATTCAAAAAGTGGTTTGGATAGTAGGTTTTGGAAGAATGTTATTTTTCCCTTAAAAAGCGCATTTTCCCTTGTTTAAAGTGCTTAGATTAGTGGATTTGTGATCAACCAGTTTGGGGTTTTTTTACCAGAAATGGATGTGCAAAGTAAAAATTAAAGCAAATTTCAAAAATGTGAAAAAAAAGGTAATATGTTTTTTTAAACTATATAAAAATATATTTTTCTTTATGCAATTTTTAAAATTTTTCATTTCAAAATTGAAATATTTTATTTAATGTGTTAGGCTTATTCAAGATATTGACAGAGAGGGAGTTAAACTTATAGACCATTACATGCTGCAGTTTATTTTTTTGAACCCCCTTTATATTATAGTGATATTTTAAATTTTGTGGGGGTGTTTAAGTTTGGTTATTGGTTGCAAAGAGCGATTTTTTTAATCCAACAAAAGGTTTAAGATTGATAGCAGCTTAAAAGTTTTTAAGGATGCAAAGGGGGACTATTTGGCGTTGAAGCTGAAAGGTTGCAAGAAACAAAAAAGCTCCCAGCAAAATGGTGGGTTCTAGGAGATGAAGCCCAAACTACAAAAGTTTGTATTCGGTTTTAAGTTTGACTTGTAGTTCTTCAGTTAGGGGAAAAATTGAGTCTTTTGAAAGGTAGAACAAATAGTTTTTTATTAAATTTTATATATTTTTACTTATTAAGTTATGAATTATAAATTTAGAAACCTTTTTCTTTTTCAGGTCCCATCCCAAAAGAGGAATACGCATCAAAAAAAGATGAATGATTTAGTCTTTGTAATGCATAACTTAAAAATTAAGAAAAGAAAGAAAGATGCATTGTACATGACATTCTATTTCACTTTTTGAAGATCTTCATCGATGATGAAGGTATTTGAAGGAAAATTGTTTTAAACTCATCAAATGAGAAGAAGTAAAGGTGTGTTGCTATTTTCCAAGTTGGGGGATGAAGATAAGATAAACGGGAGGAAAAATGGTGCTTATGTAAATTTTTGGAGGGCCCTTCAGAAAACCCAAACCCCCAAATGATTTGTACCTTCATGTTTTGTAATTTTGAAGTGAAAGGGCAAAGGGGAACAAAAAAATTTTGGAATTAGGGGAAAATTTGGAAATAATTGTTAGCAGTACCCTAGATGAGTTGAATTTGATGAAAAAGATAGAAGATGCAATGATGTGACGATAATGGATGAAAGAGATGGGGGAAATTGTGATGATTTATTTTTTTGTTTTTTAATTGTTTTGATTCAAATTTTTTATTGACTTTGGTTGATTTTTTTTAAATTATATAACTTATGTTTGATTATCTAATTAGATTTTTTTGGGTTTTTTATATCCAATTCTATGTGAAATTTTTTAATTTATTTTACCCATTATATTTTTTAATGATTACTGTAAGTAAATTTTTTATTTTTAAAAGGTTATTTTATAAGGTTGTAAAAACTTACGTTTTTATTTTCCTTTCTAGGGACCCTTTGACGATCTAGAAAAATTTTGCGATTTTGAAAAAACCTTTGGTTGAACCTCTACAATACCAAATAAAAAACGGGAGCATGTGCCCATAAATTTGTCATTACAACCATAATCATGCTAAGCTAGACACTTATGGTTAATGTAAAATGACTAAAAAAATTACCTATTTATCCTATACGCCGGCTGAAAACTTGAGAACTAGAAAAATTATATTCAAAAATTGAAAGGGTTTAATGGATGCCGTTTTAAAATAAAATTAATCGAGAACAATTTTTATAGGGAGTTTCAAAAATAGTTTGATAGAGCTTTGGGAAACTAATTAAAATCATTACAATTTTCCCCAAAAGATGGATGATCTTAGAGCAAACCACCCAGATATTAGAAGACATGTTGGGCATCCACATTAGATTTGTAGGAAGGGGATGAATATTTCCCTTTAGAGAGTTCACCTACAAAATAGCTACAAGCTCCCATAAAAAGGGCACCTTAAAAGCATTATATGAAAAAAAGTTTTGGGTTCCTTTACTTTGGGGATAGAGTGGGGAGAAATAGGTGTTAAAAATTTGATCTAGTACAAGAGTGGGGACAAAGTAAAGTGATCAGATAGACATGAAGTCAGCCTAAAGCTACAAAAAATCCTATCAAAAAAGAGGCAAGGCCCATTAGAGTTCACATGGAGACTTTTTCTTGCAAAAGGTCTACTTAAAAATGGGGGGTGTTTTGGACAAAGGGGGAAAAAGAAAAATCAATTTATTTTTTTTAATTCTGTTATTTACTTTTAATTTGGGCAACTTTCAAAATTATTTTCTTTCTTGACGATGGTTTTCTTAACCCTACACATATCGAGTTTACTTTTAGGTTTCTTCTTTAAGTATAGTTTTTTAGATTCATTCTTAGACTAAAAAAAAAAAAAAAATTGATCCAACATTGAAAATACCAAATGAACAACTTTTTAAAAAGGACTATTTACGGAAAGATATTTGAACGATTAAATTAGATGAGTCTAGTATGGAGCAATTTAAACTATGTTAATAAAATGAGTCCCAAAAAAAAAAACCCTTAGGGATTGTGAGTGTTTGGAAGCTACTTGATAGAAAATTGGTTGGGGGGGAAGTGAAGAAATTGAAAACCAATTTCTTGATAGGATCCAACTTAGAAATGACCCAATTGTAGTGACCCTTAAAGGTTTTCCCCGAGTCAAAAGTTCAAAAGTTGACCTGCACTTTAAAGGGATTTACATAAAAATTTTGGAGAAGATGCTATTTAGATTCTGTTTTTAAAAAACCTACATCATGTAATTATGTTAACAACCTCACTAAGCAATTTAAAGGTCGATCTTAAAAATTCAAAGATTTAACCAAAATTTGAAGATTGGATAAAAACAGGGAAAAATTTTTGATTCTTTAGGATGCTTGAAGGTATATGCTTTTTTACCTGATGTCATTGATAGGTAAGTAAAAATATATGGACCAACAAACACCAATTTTTGCAATTAGGAAAACCAATAGAGAAAAGGAAGAGATGAAAATAAAAACTTAAGGAAAAATACTTTTCTTTTTTTATCATGTCAAACCTAAATTTTGTTTTTTTTTTTTAAAACCCAACCCATTTAAACCTTACCTTTTAAATGTAGACATCACATAAAATTTGGGGAAAATTAGTTTTTATTTAAAGTTGGTTGTCACTGTGATTTTATTTAACTAGGGTAAGTTTAGATCAAAGGGGATAAAACTTTTTAAAATTCCCCTACTATTTTGAAGGAAATCTTTCTTGTTTTTTTTTTTTTGAAAACAGAATTTTTAAGTTAAGGCAACCCTATTGGCCTCAATAATTCCCCACAAAAACTATAAATTAGAGTATATTTTTAAAATGTTTTTTTTTGAAAAAAATCCTAAGTTTAGTTAAAGGTGGAAGCAGTTAATTTTTTTATTTTGTAGAGGAAAATAATTATTTTCCATTTTTTCAAGCCTTTTAGGAGTTACCTTTTTGCAAATTGGGATAAATTGGTAATTACTTAATTTTCTTTTAAATTTTTAATGTTTTGATTTTTTTTTATTTTAAAAATGTTTGGGTTTAAGTCATTAACCTTTTAATTTTATATGAGAAATTTCAAAAAAAAAAAATGCCCTATTTTTTGTGGGAAATTTTGAAAAACCCTAATTATCCTAATTTTGGAAAAAGGGTTTAATTTTTTTTTATTTCTAAAATCAAAAAGCAAAAATGCTTCTTTATTTTTTTTAAAAAAAAATTCCCTTTAATTTCTTGTTTTTTCCTTTTTTTTTTTTTAAAATCTTCAAAAGCCTAGAGGCTGAAAAATTTTTATTCTTTAAATTATTTATATATATAATATAAAATATTCCTTTTTAATTTCTCATTTTTTTTTTGAAAAAAAAAAGAATAAAATGTAAAAAAAAAAAAGGAAAGTAAATTGGTTGAGAGTCATTAAATAATTTTTAGAGTGGACATAGTCAAATTGGGGGTTGCCCGGAGATCAGGGTTTAAACACATAAGAAGAGACAAAGGTTGTTGGCATCGTATGACTTGATGAATTTTGCTTGAGGTTTTGATGGTGGAAAGGGGGGGTTGTTGGGGTAACGAATGAAATGGGGGTGGTGGCTGACCCCATTTAAAAAAAGAGGTATTAAAGGGGTAGTGATGAGAAGTTAAAGATGATGTAAGCAAAGGAAGAAAAAAAAAAAGATGGGTATTTTTTTTTAATTAAAAGCTCGGAATCAATTGGGACAAATTTCAGGTTTTAAACAATGAGCGGGAAAGAGAAAACTTAAAAGAAGATAAGGGGGTTGTGGGTTTAAGTTTTTAGAAAGGAAAGGTTGATTGGGTCAATTTTGTTTTTTGTAGGTTTTTAAATTTTGGAGAAGGACCCCCAAATCTCTTTTTAGAATTTTGGGTAGATAAAACTAATGACATTGAAAATATAGAATGAAAAGGGTTTTTTTTTAAAAGCTATCATTAATTTGTAAAAAACCCGTGTATAATATCTTATATATATAATTTTTTAATTTTGAAAAAAATTAACCCAAGGTAAGGGGGAAAATAATTAAAGAGTTAGGGGCAATTTAGTCTTTGCAAGGAAATAAAATAGTCGACTATAACTTTTAAACCCCTTTCCTTTTGAGATCTAAAACCTTAAGCTTACAAAAAAAACCAAGAGAGAAAAGGAGGTCACATTTACGTTTGGAAAATTAAACCATGGAAGTAAACCGATCAATAACAAATTATTGTTTTTTACTATTATTCAGAATTATTTTTAAATTTCTTTAATTTCCTTATAAAAAATCAATGCGCAAAATTTAGGACAAGAATTTAATTTTGGGGAAGATCGACCCGGGAAGTCTTTATTTTAAAACCAATAGGTTCTAATGACAAAACAATCCCAAAATTTAAGGCTTAGAAGTGAAAAATTTCATTTAGGATTTGAAGATTGAAAGTTCTGAATTGGAAAGAGAAATTCGCATAAAACAGACCCCTTACAGGGCTACGTACATGCCCGTGTACCTGCCTATGTCAAAAATATGTTTTAAAAAAGGTACATGGTCACCAAATACACTGTGTATTTGGGGGATGTCAAATTGCACAAATTCATAAAAGGTGCCGATATTGTAATGACGTGATCCTATCGTTTTTGAATACTAGCTAAAAATGACCGGTATTAGGTGTACGATTAAAAAAATACAAGAAAGATCAACCCTTTGGAAACGAAGTTAACTTGTGTCCTTTTGCAAACCCTTTAAATGGCTGTGTTATTCTGGGACCCCACATTCCATTTATTTCATTCACTTGCAATTTTAAGGTACGTAATTATAAAGTGAATGGTTTGAGAATTGAGAAAATTTAAGGTTTGGGGAATCATTCATTGCAATGGTACATGCATACTTTGTTTTTGCTTTGCATGTTGGGTTTAGGATGTAATGGAACTAGATTAAAAATGAAAATAAATATGCGATTGTGTGGTGACTCCCTTTGGGCTGGGCCCCAAAAAATTTGAGTGGGATTGGTTTCTGGGGTGGCACATTAGTCTGTATGGATTTTCCTCTGGGGGAGTTTTGTATCGAAATGATAAGATAGATTTAAGATTATTAGTATGGAAAGGGTTCTTGTGTGTGATGTGGGAAAAACTTTTAAACTCATAGACAGTGGGGAGTACCCACTGTCCCAAAATAAAAAAATATTATTTATGTATGAAATAAAACTCATAACAAAGGGGGGTTCCCTTTTTCTTTAATATTTATATTTCGTGCATTGGAAGGTTGCATGATGATTAAGAAAATGAAATTGTTGTTGGACAAATATGTAAAAAAAATAAATAGGGTTTGATATTTTGTTTCATTATTTCTTGTGGGTATTTTTGGCATGAAAATGTGTGTGTGTGTTTGTGTTGTAATAACATTTCACAGCATTAGCTCACCCCCTGGGTCATTTTTAGTTGCAAGTACCCTAAGAAGTTGTAAGGGATATTAGACTAGTAGATACAAATAAAATTAGAGGAAAATGTAGAAAATTTTGGGACTATGAAAAGTAATAGAGAAAAGAAAAAGATAATGTTGGATATTTTGTTTAAATTGATTAAGACTACTGTAATACTTAATTCTTTAAAAGCTTTCTGTATTTAGTGAGGAGATTGAATATGGTTAGTATAAAGGACAAATTTTTTCCTTTAAATTTTATTTTGTGGGTAATAATTTTTTTTAATGGGTTATGGATATTTTAAAAGTGATGATGATATTTAGATTTTGAGCTTTTTCGTGTCTTTCATTGTGGACATAGGGGGCTGTATGTCTTGGGTTCCGGGATATTACATCTTAAGTGGTAAAAATTAGGTTTATTGATCGATATATACCTAAGAATAAGATTTTAAGGGTATGAGACAGATTGGGAGGTAGTAAATGGGAGTAATGTTTGGGAAACAATATTTTCTAGTTTTTCTTCCCTATTATTTATAGTTTTGGATATCTTCGTTAACGTTTTTTTTATTTTAAAGAAGCATAGGGAATCTTTAAGACCCGGTCAATGTTGGCATTTGGGGGTGATGCTCCCGATAACCCAAAAGCCATTGGACCCCTTTGTATGAACTAAGGGGAAATGAGGGCAAAATGCTCAATTGTAAGGGGTATTAATACTCTACAAGAGTGGGGGAATAGCAACAACAAATCAAGAAGCAGTTTTGAAGCCAGCAAGACAAAAGATGGGGAATTGGAGAGAGTCCAGCTGGGTAAGTAAGTTTTGGACCCTTTTTTGAATGGTTTTTAAAGGAATTATGCTTAAGGGAATGATCCCAGAAATTAGTAGTGGGGAATGAGTAAAAAGGCCCCTTTTAAGCGTAGGGAAATTTCCCGAAAGAAAAAGGGAATTGATGTCTACTATTGGGGGGGTTGACTTTTTAATGGGGTCAAGTGTTTTTAGGGTAAGTTTTACTAATCACTTGGGAAAAATTTAGGAAATGTTTATGAGCAATACTTTTCCCAAGCACATACATGATGAATGGAGATGCTTAAAGGGTTTTCCCGAAAGAGTTTTAGTGGGTGAAAAGAGGGGAAACTAATACCTATGAAATTTTGCCACTGAATTCAGAATGATGAGAAGTTAGGGGTCCAAAATTTTTAAGGCCTAAAACCCCCTTTACAAATGAAGTGGGGGCATTTTAGTTAAATACATATTATGAGGTGGTAAATTAGCCAAATCCTTAGAATAAAGCCCCTAGAAAAATAGAATTAATGAGAACATCGGGGGCCAAGATTGTATTTGGGGAAAAAAACCATCCAAAGGGAAAGTTAACTAAAAGAGGGGAAAATATTCATAAAAAAAATTAGGCCTGTGGTCATTTTTAGCACTCTTTTAGCGAAGACCCCTCAAAATTAGGCAAAAGATGGTTTGAACTTACGAACTAAAGAAACAAATGAATGTAAATGTTTAGAGGTGTCGTTTTTCATGTGGGAAGATAGGAATGGTT
The DNA here is from genome assembly GCA_037954665.1 of Laguncularia racemosa. Classification (NCBI taxonomy): domain Eukaryota; kingdom Viridiplantae; phylum Streptophyta; class Magnoliopsida; order Myrtales; family Combretaceae; genus Laguncularia; species Laguncularia racemosa. The sequence goes on from JBBMOL010002056.1 coordinate 15,873, forward strand.
TAAAAAACTATATAAAAACAATATCCCTCAAATTTTTATTTTCCTATAAATAAAAGAGTTTAGAAGTTTTTATTACCCCAAGCTAAGGGCAGAAGTAAAACTAGCAAAATAGAGAGGAATCAGGCGTAACAAAGGTGGAGAAACCTTTGCAAGTAGGAAAGGAAAGGCCCCAGCACGAGGGGTTTTTAATTTTAGAGACATGAACTCTAGACACAAAACTGGAAGTAACTATTTGGGACATTTTGCTAAAGTACATTCTATTTGATATGATTCAAAATTTTAGTGTTTTGCATTTAGAATTACATAAATTTTTATTAAAGTGTTTTGGGTATAAAATTTTAGTTTGGTATACGAAGGTTGTGGGAAGGGGTTGAATAAAGTATGTAGAAGGGTTTGTGTAGAATACAAGGGGGAATTTTTTGGGTTTAAACTTTTAGTTTTTGGGAAAAGATGGACTTGATTGAACTAGAAAGGATTGTTGATTAAACATCAGGAAATATTTATTATCATAATAGACAATCCATTTTTGTAATCAGAGGGGGAATGCTTTTTTTTCCGTTAAAAGCACATGGGTTTTTGGGGCTGCCAACGTATGAGTTTAGGTTAAAAGCAGATGCTTCAGTGACAGTTTAATAGAAGACGTAGCAATAATTGAGGGTATGGGTGGTGAAGGGAATTTTAAAAATGTTTTTTCCCTTTAAAAAATTCCCGTTTTCCCCAGCAAAGGAGTTTAAGTTTTAAAATTTGATTTGTATTTGTCAGCTTTATATCTAAAACCATAATAGGCACCCATAGAATTGACAAACTAAGAAGCAAAACAAGAGTTGTTGGATAAAAAGTTCACAAACTATGTTTACTTTGGGTCACTTTATTGTTTTTAAGAAGAAACAGAACATGCAGTTTTCATAATACAGGGAATTGACTAGGGCCCATTTAAAAATAAGTTCCCCTTCCCGAGAAATTTGCGCTTTTTTAATCAGTTAAAAAGGGACTTATTTTTTCTAAAAAAGTTGAAATTTAGTTTAAAAAACCATCAATTTGGAAAAAAGAGGAAAATTTAGAAGACCCCTTTTTCAAACTTGATATAGGCTTATATTCTAAGTAAGCCATTTGGACTCAAAAAGCACTAGGAACTTTCTGGACTTGATGAATCAGGCATTTAGAGAGTATTTGGTAAAATTTTTTGGGATTGATGACATTTTTAATAAATTAGGGGTGAAGAGGATCGTGGCAGATTTGAAATGGGGTTGAATAGACTGTGATAGAGAATGTACAAAATTCAAGAATTTTCGAGTTTTGGCTAAACAGGGAACCTTTTGGGCTATGTGATCAGTAAGGACGATTTATCTTTAGATTTAAGAATTTTAAAAGGGGTGAAAGAATGGCCTAGATTTAAGAAGTAAAAATTAAAATGCTTAGGTTAATAGGGTATTACAAAAAATTTTTTGAAGGGTTCTTCAAATGACAATCCTTTAATTTTGGGTTAATCAAAAAGGGGGAAGTTTTGAGGAGAGTGTGAAGAAGCTTTTATAGCTTAAAGGAGAGATATTTTTAGTAGGCGCATTTTAATTTTCTTGGGGAAAATTTTGGGTTTAAAATGCGTATAACCAAAGGGGTTGGTTTTGTATTTGAGCAATGGAGGGGATGCTATGCATTAGGCAATTGAAAAATCTATGAGAAGAAACTGACTCATGTCTAGATTTAAAAGTTTTCATTTTTGCATTCAAATTTAGAAAATTTTTTGTTTGGAGAAAGTGCAGGATATTAATATCCCCAAAGTTAATATTCTTTCCCAGAAAAATTTAAAAATAAAGGAGAGATACTAGTAGAGCAAAAAAGGATTATGACTGAATTTCAAAACCATCTTGGAAGGTGAATGTGGTTGCCCTTTTCATTTTTAAAAAGAGACATGCAATATGGCAACTTTTAAATACAACTCAAAGAAATATATTAAAAAAATGTAGAAATTTTAAATTTTAAAATTTTAACCTGGAGATTGAGTTTTGATTGAAAATTTTCGCATACATCTACACTATGGAAAATAAAAGGTGTATAAATTTGATGTGGGGGGAAAGAGCTAAAAACGAATGGAGGGTAAAAGGAAATAAATTTAAAGTGGATGAAAAAGGGCACCCGTAGGGGCAAGGGTATTTTATAGGTAAGAGAAAAAAAGAATGAGTATAAGGAGGTGATTATTTAGGAAATTTTTTTTACTCTAAAGTACCAAAATGTATAAAGATCTGAAGTTTTAGATATTTTTTTTCTCTACAAGTACTAAAATTACAAAGATTTGAAGAACTTATTGTGGAGGAACATGAAGAGAAAATTTCTAGTATTTCCGAATGTTTGAAATGCCAAAAAAAAAAAAAGGGAGTTTGAGCCCGCTACATGTTTAACCTCTACAAAACCTAATGAAAAAGGGGGGCATGTGACCTAACTTCGTCATTTGCAACCCCCTAATCTGATAAGGGAAAAACCCTTTTCGGTAATTGTAGAAGACAAAAAAAAAACCTATTTTTACCTATACCATGGCTGTAAACTTGAGAAGCTAGCTCAAAATTTTTAAAATCAAAGAAATTGTAAGGTTTTAAATTTGTGCCCATTACAATAATTTAGATCGAGACCCGATTTATAGGGAGATTCGAAAATAGTTTTTCATAAGCATTGGGAACTAAATTATAATTTAGTACAACTTTTCACCCCTAATGTGACAAATTTGAGCAAACCCCCAGATTTAGAAGACTGTTGAGGATGCACATTTTGATCTTGGTAGGAAATTTTGGGAGAATATTTTCCTTATAAGTTCACCCAAATAATACTATCAGCTACCACCAAAAAGCACCTTATAAAGCTTATAGAAAGAAAATGTTGGGTTTCCCTTTACATTGGGGAAAAAGGGTGAGAAATGGGTGTTGAAACAGACTAGTACAAGATGTAGTGGAACAAAATCAAGTTACAAATAAATGAAAGCACCCAAAGTTCAAAAAATTTGCAATAAGAGGCAAGACCCTTAGAGTTCAAATGGGGAAATGTTTCTATAGGGCCATTTTAAAAAGGGGTGGTAAGTTTGGACTAAGGGGAAATAAACTCCAGTTTGTGGGACCCCTTTTAAGTCCCAGGGAAAAATTGGCCAATAGCATATAAAATTAGCGTTACCCAAAAGCTAGGGGATTAAAAAACCCTATCTCATGCTAAGGGAAAAATGTACTTAACCCCAAATGGATCATAATAAACCTTCAAAGAAACTAAATCACAATAGTAGAGAAGTGTTAGGTCTAGACACAAAGAAACATATTTAAGAAAGGGTGATCAAAAAGGAAAGTGCAATAGGTAACTAAATGAGAAGGGGAAGTTGGGATTTTTAAGAAAAATGGGAAAAGGAGATATCCCGAACTTTCTACATCCAAGTAATTTTTTAAAACAATATTTTTTTGTAAGGGTGGGAAATATATAATATAATGGGACCAAAAATTAAACCCAAGGGTTAAAGTATAACAACTTAAAAAGTTAGGTGCAAGTGGTTTTTTTTGAAAAAAACCCTAAATAGTCCGACATATAGCATTTTAACTTTTTTCCATTTCATGACCCCAAACCCAAAAACTATATTTATATATAATGGGACAAAAGTTAAAGCCCGGTTAAAGGGAAAACAACTTGAAGAGTTAGGTGCAATTTTTGGTTCATTTGACAAAGGGAAAAAAATAGTTCGACAAAAACATTTTAACCCTTTTTTTCCCTTTACATGACCCCGAACCCTTTAAAAACATCTACAAAACCAAGAGAAAAGACAACCAATTCTATATCTACCAAAAAAAAAAGTAAACTGATCAATAACTATTGTATCTTTACTATTTATATCATGAATAGTGTTAATTTAGTAATTCCTTAAAAATAATCATGCACAAAAGGTTTTTTTAAAATGAAATTCAATCATTGGGAAAAATCAAGCTGGTAAGTGTTATATTTAAAACCAATTAGTGTTCTAATGTGCAAAAAAAATGAGAATTTGATTTAAATGAAGAATTACCTTAAGGATTTGAAGCATTGAGAAATTCCCCAATTGGAAAGAGAATTGAGATGAAACAGTGCCCCAATGGCTAGGTACAGTTTGTGTAATTTCTTGTTTTAAAATGGATTTTTTATAAAAAGGGACATGGTTTTAAAAGATATGATGGTACTTGGAGTTAAAAATTTTGCAAATTCAAAAAAAAAACCATTACATATAATACCCCATATCCCCCCATATTGAAGTACACAGCTAAATACATGAGTATACTTGGCGTTTTGAATTTAAAAAAATATATAGAAAAATACAGACATTGGGATAGTTTATCTGTCTTGTGCCTTCTAATGACACCCAACACTAGTTGTTTTTAGAACCCCACTATTCCCTTTACCAGAGTGTAGAGGGAAAATTATCCCTTTTGTACAGTATACTTGTTTGTTGTTTGTACTTATTAGGTTAAAGATTTAAAGTGAATAAATAAAAAATGAAAAAAAATTGAGATTGTGTATGTGACATGTTAACTAAGTCAGGAAACCAAGTGGGGGTGGGGTTTTGGATAGATTGAACGTAATAAAAGTTTTCTTAGTGGGGTCAAAACAAAATGATCCAAGTAATTTTGGATTTTTTGGTATAGAAGAATCTTTTACATGAGTGGAAGGATCATCGGTGATGTCAAATGATCTTAACTCATGGATATGGGGAAAACCCATTGTCAAAATTTTATTTTTTCTTGTATGGAAAACTATGGATAAAGGAAATACCTTTGTATAAATTTTTTGTTTGGGGTGTGTGTGCAATGGAAGGATTGTAGTGATAAAAATTGTGTGTTGACAAATGATGTAAAGATAAAAAACTAGGTTTTTTGATATTATGTTGCATTTTGTTGTTTGGGATTTTGGCATGTCAGCATTTTGTGTGTGGAAAAAAAATATTTTTGGGTATTAGCTACCCTTTTTGCATTTTTTGTTAAATTTTATAGGAGAATTGTAGGGGTTTATGAATTAAGTGAAGGCAAAAAAAATTTTAAAAGGGAAATGTAGAATATGGTATATGAGGTATAGCTAATAAAAGAAAAAGGGTATTTGATGTTCGTTTTAAATTTTTAAGATATGAAATACTTAAAAAATTTTTTAAAAGCGTTATTGATTGGAGGGGTTTAATATGGATTATGAAAGAATCCCAAATTTATTATTGGGGAAATAATTTTTTTAATTGTTATGGATATAGAATATGGATGCGTAAAACAAATTTTGAGCATTTGCATTTTTTATTATGAGAGCGTGGTGGTTGTACTTGTTTGGGTTTTTTGGGGTTATAAATTTTTAACCAAAAAATTGCAGCTCTTTAAAAATTACTTTCAAAAATTTTTAATTATTCATGTGATAATTAGTATTTTTTTAAGAGCTTAAAAATATATTTTTCATTTTACAATATTTGATTAAACACCCATAGGAAAAAAGGGTGCATGAAAAATTAAGGTTTTGACAAATATTAGGATTTTGTTTTCAATAGATTTTTCCTATTTTAAATGAAAAAAACTTTATTTTTTAATAATATTTAAGTTAATTTATTTAAATAAATGTTTATTTTTTAAAATTTTTTTCCCCGTTTTATTTTGAAAACCTTGCCGCCAGTTTGGATCGGTTTGGGGACTTTTAAATCACCCAAACTGTTCAATGGGGGTCATTAACCCATTACAGAGCGGGCTTCAAGGACGGGACCGAGGTTCAGGGCGGGGTTTCCCAGCGAATACCCTTTACCCGGGTTATTTCCCTTAACAAATGGGAGTTTTCATAAAAATTACCGGGGAAAATCTAAATAAATAATATTATAGAACAGCTTATCCCCCTCAAGTAGATAGATGACAAAAGACAAACCTTTTTGAACAACAAAAAAAATGAAAAGATATTCTTTTAAAAAAATGAACAGAACATCTGTGATTTGGTGGGGAGAAAGGGGAAAGCCAATTTTTTACAGCACTGGGGGCAACACAAAGCCCCTTTTTGGGGAGGCAAAGGGAAAAGAAAAGGAATTTTTAAATTAAACAAATTGGGACTTTTCCCTTCCCAAAAAAAAGGGTTCAACACGGACTTTAAGCACACCCCAGTCCCCATTAAAAAATCAGCACGCCCCCCCTGTGCGTGCGCTCCCCCGTGAAATAAAAACCAGTTCCATTATTCCCCCAGACGCCCAGGTAATCGACATATATCAACCTCGACATTAAATTAAAAAAATAAAAAAGGGAAATCTTTTTTCTTCTTTATTTTAAATTACATTTTTGCCAAAATTTAAAATATAGAAATAACAAACTTTTTTTTTTTTTATAACAAGACAAAGCTAATATTTTTATATGAAAATTCGTAAAAAAAGCTATAAAAAAACATCGCTTTTCTGTCCCCTTTTTTAAGAAATTGAACTGAAATATTCTTTTTTTTTTTTTTTGGGTTAAATAATAACTAAATTATACTACGGGAACGCTGTTGAGAAGATAGAAAAAAATAACAAAACAAAAAAAAAGGGGGGGAAAATTGCAAATCTATATAGCTTTTTACTTTACAATAATTAGTATTTTCTTTTTTGGGTAGAAATGGGGTTGGTTTTTTAATTATCCATTAATTTTATTTAAAAAAAACATGTCAAAAATTTGTTAGTCCACATAAAAATTTTTAATATAATAACATTATTTAAAATATTTGTTTAATAAAAAATTAAGAAACACAAAAAAAAGGGAAAAGGGAAAAAAAATTTTTTAAAAAAACAATAAGAATTTTTTTATTTTTACTTTTTTCAAATTTTTCCCCTTTTATTAATTTTTGAAATTTTTTTTTATTTTAAAAAATATATTTAAAAATATATTTTATTAATTAATTATTTTGTACAAATCAAATACTAACACATATGACTTACAATGGCAAAATAGTCATAGAAAACATCTTACTTATTTGCAAAAATTGAAAATATAGGTGACTAATCGTCGGACACCATTGACATTTATTCTCGATTTGGTGTAGCAAGAAGATTTTTTTGTGTTTTTTTTTGAAGATTCATCTAGCTATCGCTATTGTAGGTCAACATGTATTATTGACATACATTTGCTACTTTATCTGCCTTTTGCTATTTGCTACTTTATTTGCCTTTTCCATTTCAGTTGAAAAAGATTTGCACTAGATCGGGAGGACTTTTTCTTTTTGAGGTTGAAGAATGCCTGAGTTTGGTGAAATTCTCTACCTTATGTTGGGATTTGAGAAGAGGAAAGGATGCAAAGGAAAACACATCTTTAACACATGTTTATATATATATTATAATAGAAGACAACAACACAGAGAATTTGGTTTCTATCTTGGATGACCTAAGGAGATCAGCTTGGTGAGCTTGGAATGGGATCTTTAAACCTATCCATCATCTCTTAATTTCTTTTCAGCAAGTTCATATACTTAATAAAGAAGGTTGCAAACCTTAAGCTTATGACAAGCTTATTAGAATAACTCTCTAATGAGTATATTTCATATTAGATATTTATTATCAAGATAATATGATAAATGTTATTGAGTCTAAAAAATCAATAAATACACATCAATGCCTCCTTATTTTACAATACTAGAGATCAATGAAACATTATAAGATAATAAATTCTCTACTCTTAAAAATCAAATAAGACCTAAATGAAGCATGAGTCAACTCTACTCAAGAATAGAGGTAGATTTTCTAAGTCTCTTGACCTACTCATGCTAATACAATCCATTCTTTAGTATTACTTCCAAATCACTCTAAGGTTATGTGTAATGCAAAGCTTATGTTGCACGCATATAACAAGAGAAACAACATCTCCACGTCTACAATCTTTACTATGAGATTGGGGAATTTTATGGTATATTCATTTAAAAGTAGTTATATCGTATATATATATATATATTTTTGATAATAGTAAAATCTCTTCGATTGTAGTAAAAATAAAGTAAAGGGGTTATGGATAATTCTTATGAGAGGTATAACAATTTTAAATAAAGTGCCACCGATAGAAATTATATATATATATGTTAGCAGTACTTTTCCGAAACTTTCATTCAAAAACAACGAAGAAAAGAAAAGGTCCGAGTATCTTGATAATATTGTCAATAAAACGGATTCAACGGAAGCTATTAAGTGGTTGAAAGATCGTTGTGTTAATGAATCATTTGTCCCCCCTCCTAGGATTTTATTGGCAGGCAAAGATTGAAGGATTTCACTAATATCAGGTTTTGCAAATCTTATGCGCGAAGGAAAGAAACTGACTGATTCTTTTTGAAAAGTTCGATTTGGATTTGACATGGAAGACCCTTCTTTTTATTTTATTTTTATTTTCCCCCTCAGTGCTCTAGTGGACTTAAGTTCTTTTCTTCTTAAAAGGCCTTGAGTTGAAATACGGAGGAGTTTTGGAGCCAGAAAGTTTATATTCAGTCTATACTTGCCAAAGGAATATATATATTATTATTTTATATTTGAAATTTAGTATGTTAATTAACTTTGTTATGTATTCTTAATTCCAACGTTTCCATAACAAACAAGTCAATGAAAAAAGGTTCAGCTATAATCTTCATGTGAGCTTTCTTTCTTCCTTTTTTTTTTTAATTCATTTATTTTTTAAAAACCAGGGAAAGATAAAGGCCTACTTTTGCAAAATTGAGAAGCTTTTTACTTGTAAGTTCAAATATATGTACTGTACCGCACTTATTTTAAGGAGAAATTAAAGAAAAAGATAAATAAAAATAGTTTATCGAAGCAAATCTTTACGCAATAGAAAATTGAGAAGAAAAGAGAGACCAGGAAATATATGTCGATTAGGATGCTGATATTTTTGACAGATTATTTAATTCCAGTCCCCCGATCGACTTGTGGTCATGTATATATGCAAAGGCAAATCGCTTGGAACATCAAAATAGATCAAAGAAAATAAAATAAATAAATAAGTAAATAAAATAATAATATATATATATATATAACATAGATAATGGAGAGAAGAGCTAAAGAGGCAGAGCATAAAATAGTGTCGACCCCCCATTGAAAATACATCATCATCACCAAAACCAAACAAAGCCTCAACACACACTGCCTTTAAAAATGGCCAACCTTCCAACACGATCATTATCTTGTTCGGCCTCTAATACTTTCTCTTCCTATTCCCTCTTATTCCCCCTTTGATCTCCGTCGTTAGCCCTAACCCTAGCTACTATTCCCTCCCCTTTCTCTTGCCTTCCCATACCACCATTTTTCCAGCCCCACTTCATTCTCTATCAGGGTTTTCTTTTAGTTGGATTCCATATCAATCACCACTACTATTCACCACTTATACAGTTAGTCGTCGTTGCTACTGCTGCTACTATTTGCTTCTTACCACACTCGTGCTCGTGCTGTACCAGTTCTCAGTACCACCCCCCCTCCCGGGTTAACATTTTCCTATTTCTATTACGACACTTGTTTACTCTAATAATAATAATAATAAAGAAAGATATACCATCTCCTTTTCAATATGAAACCACAAGATCAGCTCACACTCAAGAGCACCACCAGCACCTCCTACAAGAACACCCGAAAAATCATCCCGCTGCTGCGGCTACTACATATCCCCGCACCACCAGTACCACCACTCACATGACCGACTCCGACGACCACATCGCCCAAAAACTTCTCGTTTCCAGGTCATCATCCCACTTCTCTCCAAAACCACCACCAAACTCTCCTCCCTAATTCGCTCCCTCCTCCACGTCATCTCCTTTCCCTCCATAATCCCACCACTTGCCGATGGCTCACAATCCTAACACGCTCTCCATCACCCCATCCCTGGGCCGCAAAGTCACTGGCACGCTTTTTGGCCACCGCCGTGGATACGTCAGCTTTGCGGTGCAAGACCATCCTCGATCTGATCCGTACTCCTCCTCGAACTGGCAACCACCACGTCAGCATTGGTCAGAGAAATGTCTTCTGGGTTAGTACGTATTGCCTTGGAGTGCGAAAAGCCACATGTGGCAGCGCGTGGGGTGAGACCGGCAAAGCTGTTCCAAGAACCTACGTGGACCATGTACTGCAACGGTAGGAAGTGCGGAATACGCGGTGTCACGCGCGTGCACGGAGTTGGATTGGCATGTCCTCAGGACGGTAAGCAGCGTATCGTGGGAGCGGGAGTGATCCCGGTGGTAGATGAGGGTAAGAAAGAAGGGGAGTTGCTGTACATGAGAGCGAAGTTCGAGCGCGTGGTCGGCAGTCCGCGATTCGGAGGCATTTTACATGCTGAATCCGGACGGGAATGGAGGGCCTGAGCTTAGTATTTTTCTACTCAGAATATGATTTTAAAATATACGACCATATAAAAATATTGATCTTATACAGAAAGATTAATTGAATTCAACTACATATAGGGTATCCCATATATTTAGACTTTATATATATATATATATATATATTTAGTGTTTTGTTATAGTCAATAACACTTTATATGGACGGTGTCATTTGTTTTTTTTTGTCTGTTTTTTGTTTTTTTTTTTTAATTTTATTTTGCATGGTCATGTGATTGCATAGATGTCTTTGGTTTTTATGACAGAGAGACGATTATATTTTAATGAAAAAAGTTAACCTCTCAATCAGCAGACAGGAAGAGGTTTAGGTGTGTATATATGTTCTTTGTCTGAGCTGTAATATTTTGGTTTCTTGATCTCTGGACACTCCTCTCTCTCTCACTCAATCTGTTTTATGTATAAGGATATGGTTTTGGAGATACATGATAAGGGATTACAGAAAGTTTTTCATTTAAAAATATAAAGGTAAAAAATTTTCTATATTATTAGAAAAATAATTAATTTTCTTTTCAGGACAATCCATGTTAGATACTCAATAACTGTCATTTACTTCTGTATTTTTCTTTCTGCATATATATATATATATATATTGTTTTAATATGTGTAAATGTGAGGTGTATTTATATGAAAATAATAATAATAATAATAATAACGCATGCTTCACCCCTACAGAAAGATGGAATAATATAATAATAGAGTAGCTGGCACGCTTGCGTTTGCTGTATGCATTGCATCATTCAAAAAAAGAGCAACAAATTTAATTTATATAATAGCACCATGGCAGGCTTCAATTAGTTTTATTGGGGTTGCATCATCATCAATCAATAAAGGCTTCAGCATTATTCAATATAGGTCAGTTGGGTTCATTATACATAATAAATAATAAATAGTTCAGCTCTTTTTAGGGTTAAATATATTTTGGACGTTTATTTAATCAGCACGCTTCTGTTAATTAAGCGGGAACTTTATATTATAATGTTTGTTATATTAATTTCATTTTCTGATCTCAGTTAATAGTTTTCGATAGGATATGGATGTGTTCGTCTTAACTTTTTCAAGTGCTCACTTTCTTAAGAAACTTGGAGCAGCCCCGTGTGCGAAGGTTGTTAAAGACTGTAATTCTACGGTGGGTTTAAAAATAAGGGGAAAATCCCAAATGCCCAATTCTCCCTAAAAATGAAACTATACACAATTTACATACTTATAAGCGAAGTTTGCAAACTGGAAACGTCGCCATTTATTATTTATTTTTTTAGGTGCCATTTATTAAATGTTACATAAAGTCTAGCATTGGTGATATTTGTCGTAAAGGGAGACACAGTTTGTAATTATAAATTACACCATAGAAAAAAAAAAAGGGTCAAAATTGGCAACGTTTGTTATTAAACATCATCATTAAATATAATTGAGAAAAACAAACGGAAATCTTACTATATAGTATCAAATCAAATCTTGGCAGAAAATGTTTGTTAACTCTAAAAACCTTGGATAGATAGACAGAATGTTTGAAATGTGGCAATAGTTATCACTTTACATATACTCTTGTCAAGAGCTACAAGTTCTCATAAAGCCTGTTCTTCCTCCAATTCCATGACGATGGTGAAAGTGTTGATGAGGAGTGTCGACCAAGAGAGACATAGGTCTCTAAACAACTTATTTTATGATCTTTTCTGTTCACAAATCAGCATGTAATTCTTTTGTACTGATTATAGAAATACAATTTGTGAAGCTTCTGTTGTTACCAGATTTCAAGAAACATAGTAGAAAATATGTTGAAGAAGATTTATAGAATACTACTCTTATTCAACCTTCAGAGCAACTAACAAGAAAATGAAATTGATAGTTATTTTTGTTATCTATCTATCTATTTATATCTATTTCTAGTAGTCATGTTAGTAAATATATGACATAAGTTAAAAATTATTTTTTTATTATATTCTATTGTATCAAATATATATTTTTGCTATGTAACATATGTTTTTAAAACTATAACTATTAACAACACCCCTCACCAACCTACCCACCCCACCTCCCTTTCAAGTTAGACAGGTGACAAGTCATAACTTGGAAGTCAAGAACTGTAGTTGGGTGTCTCCAAGTGCTTTTGTCATAGGATCTGCTATTTGAAGATTTGTAGAAACATGGAAAATTTTAAGAAATCTAGTGCTGATGTGATGTGTGTTAAAATGAATATACACTTCAATATGCTTGTCCATCTGATGGAGATACAAGAGACATGGCTGATACACGGCTTGTCACACGGCCGTGTAGTGATTGGAAGGAACTTACAGAAGCATACACGGCCTGACAGGGTATCGAACAGGAAATCTTCACAGAATCCAACACGGTCTGAAGCACGGCCGTGCCTTCAACTGTGTACGCGTAGATTTTCCTTTTCTTTGATATTTTAAAGGGGAGTATATATATACCCTTTATCAACCATGTTAGGGTTACGTCTTATTTATATTTGAAATATATTTTGTGAGAGAATCTCTCCATTTCTGGGTTGTGCGCAACCAGAGTTTGCATTAAAAGGTGTTTCTTTGTTGTGTGAAACCAATCCATATTCGGGTTTGTTTCGTTATTGCTTTCCGCACTGTGTCAGTTGGTATCAGAGCAAGGCTATTTCCTGTAGAGATGTCAACTCATCAAGGCGATGATAGCGATCGTGTTCTTGACGGTGTTCAAGATACAAGGTTTCAAGGGAAAAACCCTCAATGGGTTCCAAGGGCAGAGTTCGACGCAATGCATCAAAAGGTCGAGTGTATGGAACGGCGCCTTGATGAACTGATCGAGCGTTTCGATACTCTAGTGGTAGGCCCCAATAGGGCTGGAGGTGTTGGCAGGGAAACCACCAGTGCGGTGGAGGAATTCAGGGGACGCGTAATCCCCCTTCATTGAAACAGGTGGGGGCGGGGAATGAGGAACCAGCGAAGAGAGTGAT
>JBBMOL010002057.1:0-29147 GCA_037954665.1 Laguncularia racemosa
ATTTTAAATTCAAACTTTGGAGTACATTTTGTTGTTTTCCGTGGAATGGGTCTTAAAAACCGTGAGTGTGTTATTGTTGTTGAAATTAAGTGTGGGGTGTGTATTGTGTAACTGGCGGTGTGAGTCAATTTGGCATGGAGTTGTTTGTGAAGTAAAGTGTCTTGTGGAATTTGGAAAAGGAAAATTGTTGCACAGTGATTTGAAAAGAGTGGGGAATATTATTTTGTAGTGATTGAATTTGTTGTTGCCCCGTGATTTGAAAGGAGTTGGGAATATTATTGTGTGATGTTTTGAATTTATATTCAAAATATCTAGTGAAAGGGCTTCAATATGCTATGTGTTGCGTCGAAACATTAACTACTTTTTGTAAAAAGGATGAGGAACAAAGGGAAAACTTGTTCCATACTTCTTGTAGGATATAAGGAAATTTGTGTCCTTAAAAATTGATGGTGGTAGTTGTAGCAATGTAGTAGCCACCTCATTAGTATCGAAGCTAAGACTTACAACTATTCCACACCCTTTAAAACATATAAATTTGCATTAGCTTAGTAATCAAGGAGTTTGTATGTGACACAAAGAGCTAGGGTACCCTTCAGTATAGGGGACAAGTATTGTGATGAGATTGAATGTGATATCTTGCCATGTGTGGATCCCATATATTGCTTGGCAAAACCTTGTGTTAATGATAGGAGGGTCTTTACATGATGGCTTCAGGAATATTTATGTGTTCCAAAAGGAAGGCAAACAAGTTTTTTTGAACCCTATGTCACCTTCAGGGGATCCAAAAATGTCTAGCAACAGATCAGTCGACCATTAGAGGTTAAAAGGGCTTTAATACAATATGATGATTCTAAGGAAAAGAAGGTATTATTGATGGGACAGGGTGAGGTGGAGGGGTTTAATCATAGAAGAGGCTCCAACATACTTGCTTCAGTTGAGATGTGTATTAGGGTTATAGGAGCCAAAATTTCTCTACCTCCAGTAGTTTCTAAAGTTTTAAAAATGAGTATACTGACTTTTTTTCCTAATGATTTGCCAGTAGGATTACCACCTTTGAGGGGGATAGAGCATGCTATTGATTTATACTAGTTCAGTTTTACCAAACTGCCCTGCATATCGCATGAACTAAAAGGAGGCTAAGGAATTGAAGTGCCTTGTAGATGAATTGGTTGAATAGGGGTTTTGTTAGAGAGTGTTCAGCCTATGCGCTGTTCCTGCCCTTCTTATTCCTAAGAAGGATGGTACTTGGAGAATGTGTATTGATAGCAGAGCCATCAAAACAAATCACCATCAAATACAAGTATCCTATTCCTAGACTTGATGATATGTTAGATGAGTTTCATGGTTCATAGGTCTTCTCTAAAGTGGATCTTAAAAGCGGATATCACCAAAATTTGGGATGAAAGAAGGGGATGAATGGAAGACTGCTTTTAAAACACGTCATGGACTGTATGAATGGTTGGTTATGCCCTTTGGTTTGAGTAATGCCCAAGTACTTTTATGAGGTTGATGAACCATGTTTTTGAAAGAATTTCTAGGAAAATTTGTTGTTGTTTATTTTGATGATATTCTAATCTACAGTAAAAACCTAGAACAACATGTGGAGAAATCTTCAGGTAGTATTTTCATATAGAGGACACAACAACTATTTGAAATATCCAGAATTTGTTCCTTTTGCCAAATTGAGGTAACATTTTTGGGTTTTTGTTGTATCTGGTTCAAGTGTTATGGTGGTGAGGAGAAAGTGAGGCAATCAAGGAATGGCCAACACCCATTTCAGTTACTGAGGTAAGAAGTTTTCAGGGACTTGCACCCTTTTATAGACTCATTGTCCAAAATTTCAGAAATATTGTTAGCCCTCTCAAAAAACTGACTAAAAAGAGGGTACCTTTTGTCTAGAGTGAAAAGGCTCAGAGGATTTTTGAAGAGATAAAAGAAAAACTCATTATGCCCCATTATTAGCTTTACTTGATTTTGAAAAAATTTTTGAGTTGGAATGTGAGCATCTAGGACGGAATTGGTGCTGTATTAATGCAAGAAAGAGACCTATAGCATATTTTAGTGAGAAGTTGAGTGGTGCAACTTTAAACTATTCTATATATGATAAGGAATTTTATTCCTTAGTAAGGGCTCTATGACGGGGCCCAGAAATATCTCCTCCTGAAAGAGTTTATTATTTATACAGATCATGAATCTTTGAAACTTTTTAGAGGACAACATCATTTGTCTATGTCCAAGCTAATGGGTGGAGTTTCTAGGGGATTTTGCTTATGAGATAAAGTACAAAAGGGTAATCAGAATATTGTTGCTGACGCTTTATCACGACGGTATGTATTTTATACTTTTTCTTTAGTTAAACTACTGAGTTTTGAGTTGTTGAAAGAAAAATAATATATGAGAGGAAATTCAAGACTGTCATGGGAGGTGTCATGGGGGAGGATGTATGATGGATATTGCGCGATAGGGGGGGTTTCTATATAAATCAGGAAAACTATGTATTCCATCTAGGTCTGTGAGGGAAATATTAGTGAGGAAGCTATGCAGGTGGTTTTTTCAGGACATTGGTGAGAAGAGAACCTTAGCCATATTGAGGGAGATTTCTATTAGAAGGGTAGATAAAGGATGTCCATAGGGTACTAAGAAAGGTGTGGTATTTGTAAGAGAGCTAAAGGGAAGAAAGGTGCACAGAGTGAGTATTTTGCCTTTACCTATACCCTAAAAAAACCCTGGATGACATCAGTATGGATTTTGTTTGGGATTACCTAGAACACAAAAGGGGAAAGACTCTATTTTTGGTGGTTGTTGATCGATTCAACAAAATGTCTCACTTTTACCATGTCCAAAAAGATGATGCACTTTTTATTGCTAACCTTTTTGTGCAGAAATTGTCAAATTACATGGAGTTCCACAACATAGTGTTAGATAGGGATACTAATTCTTAATTTTTTCTAGAAGACATTATGGAGAGGACTAGGTACTATACTTATGTACAGTACCTCTTGCCATCCATAGACAGACGGGCAAATAGAGGTTGTCAACCGCACAACTTGGGAATCTACTCAGAGCAACAATTTGGGAAGAATCTTATTGATTGGGACTTGTGTCTTCCTATTGTTGAGTTTGCTTACAATAGGTTTACTCATAGTTCAACTAGTAAGTCTCCCTTTGGGAAATTGTTTATGGCTTTAATCCTTCTATTCCATTGGATTTTTTTAGAGGACCAGCGACAAAAGAAGAGAGTCTTAATGGAGTTGACCGAGCCCAAACAAATTCAACACATCCATGATAGGACAAATAAACACCTTCAGAAGACCCAGGGAAAAATAGAGAATCTAGGGAAACAAACACAGGAAAGTTCATCTTTTTAATCTAGGTGAAATTAGTCTGGATTAATCTTAGCAGGGACTGGTTTCCACATAAGAAAATCACAGAAGCCGTCTCCCAAGTCAGACTGACCTTCAGGGTTTACAGTGCATCAAAAAACAATGCCTATCGTATAGAGTTTCCAGGGTAGTATGGAGTATCAACGACCTTTAATGTCTCAGATCTATCACCATACTTATTAGATGACATGCAAGAAACCTATCAGATTTGAGGGCAAATCTTCCAGAAGCCTGAGGAGATGATAGGAATCAAAACTCCTACAAGACTTATCATAGGGGCCCCAGCTAAGGGTCTCCATAATTTAGTTTTGAAATCTTGCTTGAGGAACCCAATCTTGAGAAAATAATTATTTTCTACATCTCTACATTATAATTGTAGTGCATTTCAGCAGGCTCACTTATCAGTCCTACAGGGTACCAAATCATCTATACTTTTGAGTGAATCAAGACCCACAACGGGGCCTAATTCAAAAGTATCTTGAAGACCGGCATCATGAAGACTCGTTTCTTTTATATATTTCCCCTTTGTATGGCAATTTTATGTTGTATTTTCTTTTAGGACACTTTCCTTTTATTGTAATTTCCATTTAGGATCGGCCACCTTTAAAAATGGCAAACTTGTAATTTTGACCTTTTTCTAACCTTAGGAGTTAGCAAGTATAAATACTTGCTTATAGTAGGTTTGAGGAGGCCAAATTTTTCAGATTTTGAACATCACTTTTCGTGAGAGGGCTTAAGGTTTCCTAAATCCAATTTCTCTTATCAATTTCAATTTCCAAGAGTTGAAATTGTAGCCAGTGCAACAAAGGGTAATTGTGAGTGGTATCAATTCCTTTTTGTTGTGTTTCCATTTCATCACTAGTGAGTCACATCTAGGGTTGATTTGGATTTCTTGGTCAGATTTTTTATTGCATTTGTGATCAATTATCTTGTTAAAGATTGATTGTTTTTAGTACTTGAATATCACCATCTTCTTTTTGTGACGTGAATTGGGAATTGTAGTAAGATGTTGGAGTTACGGTTTTGATCTATTCCTCTTGATTTGATTCACGTGGATTTCACTTATAATTGTTGTTATTTGGTGAAGATTACATATATGGATTGTTAATTACATCATTTGACCTTCGGATTTTTCACCAGAATTCCATTAGGGTCATGTAATTTCTTGATTCCATTAGACCGGTTTTAATTGTGAGTTAGGGTTTGTTTATTTGATTCATTTGTATGTGCTTGGGCTTTGTTTTAGGCACATCACTCCTACCCCCAATCTACCTACTTGGATGTGGAATAGCTAAGGAGCAACTAAGAAAGCTAACTAGATTAGCCTAACTAAGTACAAGGACAATTAGGATTTGAAATGTGAAAAAAGAGGGAAAAAATCTATTATTAATCACCTCCATTTGTAGATCTTTCCCCTTAAGATTTGACCCATTATGTAATGTGTAAACTTATATTGAAACACTAAAGCTTTAGACCAATGGATAAATTTCCTAAACCAAGCTACCTAGACATCTAGTTTTATTTTCTTTTTTCCACCCATTTCTACATGTGAAGCTTCCTTACCTTGTGAAGCAACTCCATCAGAAAACTCCCCCAAAAGCTATTGCAAAAACTCCCATGAACATACTCAAAAATCGATCACACACACACCTACAAACAACCACTTCTTCTATGCCAACCACCTAACATCAACAAAGAAAAATACCCTTCAAATAACACCCAACTAAGCCTAATTTCTGATATAATCTACACTAGTCAAGAGGCCATTTTAGCAGCTAAAAATCCAAGCAAGATCAGAACCTAAGGCCACACCAAGAGGAAGTAAGAAGAGGGAGAACATAGCACTTCTAAGTAGCTCCAACGTGTATGACTTCCTTCTTTCTCACTAGTATTTATTTTTCTTGTGATGTTCTAATTCATCATATTAGAATAGGATTGCTTTGATTTGATTTTGTAGTTTACATGTATATTTAGCATAGTAAAGAAGTTAGAATTGTAACTCTAAACCTAGGACGCAAAATTGTGAGGATCCCTCATGAAATGTAACTTATATGAGTGAGTTTTAGAAAATTGTATGGAGATTAGAATTTAGAGATTTATGGTGCTTCTAGATGCCTCTATTAAGGAGCTAAATAATTATATTTTTGATGTATTCCATGCATCTTTAATTGTGGAAAGACTTGGGTAATAAAGTAGGCCCTTTAATAGTAAGAAAATTGGAAGGAATGGCAAGAAAGTTCATGGATCATCAAACCATGGCCAAACCCATTTATTTGTAGAAATTTTAAATTTTTAGAGCCTAAGAATGATGAAATAACATTAGTAACATTATGAAAGTTTAAAATTCTTAAAGGAAAATATGAAACTAGCATAAAATAGGAAGGAAAAGTGCACCCCCAAAGCATTAAAAAAGCCACAAAATTCTTAGACTAATTTCCCAAAATTTCTAGTAAAGTAAAAAAACACCCACATGCCATATTGAAGACCTAAACATGATTCCTTGCGGCTAGAATCAATTCCCTTAGATTAATAGATCAAATTAAGCAAAAAGGGGCCCTAAACAAAACATAAATCAAGTGCACCCAATCTGCCTAGTTCATAACATAATCTTTGTAAGTTCAAATGACAAAAAAAATTCAAAATTGGAAATAAAATTAAAAACTTTTAAAATGACTATAAATATGAGAACAATAGACTTAAAATGAAAAGTTATGAATAAAACACAAAAACCTTTAAAATTGGGAAACAAAAAAAAAATTATAAGACTAGTATAGGTTAATGGTTAACCCCAATTCATAGAGTTATTTTTATCCTTTAGGTGTGATGGGAATCAAGCCATTCCAATTATAGGACCACTTATTTTGAGCTAGAGACTACAAAATACTACATTGAGAGTTCTACTTGATTAGATGGGACCTTAGGAGAATCATCTAGTTTCTTCATTCCTTTTGCATGATTGTTTTAACCTTCAACCAAATGCAATTATTAATGCTTTAGGATGAAACCAAGTAAAACTAAATGAAATTTAAAGCAAGCATGGAACACTGGTAGCTTACCTTTGAAGAATTGGTGGTGCAAGATTGAAGGTCGGCCATAAAAGGCGAAGGTATATGATGAGAATCAAACCTCCCGGATCCAACATTGGGAATCCTACTTGAACAAATGGAATTGAGACGTTCACATTTTGTCTTTATTTATTTTATAAATTTTTTTTACATTTTAGCAGGTAAATTTTATCATTTTACAAGAATACGACCAAGCATAATAACAATTTGGGTTTGTGAATGGATCACGGTCCATAATGAACTAAATTGAATGTACAAAGACAAGAAGAATCGACCTTTATTTCACTTGCATTTCACATGAGAAAACTGACCATCTTCACCTTCATTCCATGTGGAGTAATCAGTTCTGCAAGTGTTCCTTAGGACCGCTTTTTATCTATTTTGCATGGTTATAATTTCCTTATTTAGAGTAGGGTATAAATTCTTATTAATTAGGTTTTGTAAAGGACTTTTGACATCATCATATTTTAGATATTAAACTGTGTGGAGACTCCTCTCTTTCATGCAAACATTGCTCTTATCATTTCTTCTTGAAGTGTGGCGAGTGGGAATTTATCCTTCTTGTGTGTAATATCAACAACATCAAATCCATCCTAATTTCAACTAGTGATGAATTAGTTTCTTCTTTTTCCGATAAGAATCAAAATCCGTTAAAACCTATCATTAGGGCAAAAGCCAAAGGATATTAAATCTTGGCGATGAGGGCCCATTTTGAGCATATAGACCTTGGAATTATTTGTTTACTAACCTCTTTTCTCTAATTCTTGTATTGTATATTCCAACAACAACACTTATCATGCTTTACAGTGCGATGGACAAACTCACTCAGACTCAGCTTGTAGGTTATCCGTAGACTAACCTAAATCAACAATGAACTGAGCTGACGATTCTTATGGAAGAGCTAGCATGATGCAAACTATTTTTATTTATAATTATTTCCATGGACTATTTATGTTGTAATCTTTCTTTTACGACACTTTCATTTGCTTGTAATTGTCTTTTAGGACCGGCTACCCTAAAAGTGGCATAGTTGTAATTTGTGGACTTTTAACCTTAAAGGGAGCAAGTATAAATACTTGCTTAAGTAGGGTTTTGAGGGAGGCCAATTTTCAGATTAAACACATTCACTTTACGTGAGAGAGCTTAGGGTTTCCCTAATTCAATTTCCTCTTATCAATTTTAACCCCAAGAGTTGAGATTGTGGCGATTGCAACAATTGAGATTGTGAATCATATTAATTTCTACTTGTTGTATATTCTTTTCTTCTCTAGTGTGTAATATCTAGGGTTGGATTGAATCATTTCTTGGTCAGATTTGAGTTAGTTTGATTTGAAATAGTGTGCTTGTTTTTAGTACTTAATTTACTTGTTATTAACCATCATCAATTGCTTATCATTTGAACCGTGAATTACTTTTCTATAAAGGGGGATCTCGGAATTGATTTTGTTGTTGATCTTGGATTCACGTGGTTTTTCAAGATTAATTAATGTGTTTTGAAGGTTTTGAATCATTGTGGTTGATTAATTCATTTGTTATTGAATTTGGATCTCCTTGCACTCTATTAGGAATAATGCAATTCCTAGCTTGTTGAACCGGATTTGATTTAGTTCATTTAGGGTTGGTTTTATGTTCCATTTCATTGTGCTTAATCCCCTTTTAGGCATATCATAATTTGGTATCAGAGCAATCAAATTTAGATACTTAAGATTGATCACATCCAAATTGAAGAATTGGTTACATTCATTGAAATTTGACACCATTGAGTGATTAGGTTGATTGACATTATATGATTGTCTTTTAATCTTAGTTTTTTTTTGTGTGCTTAAATTAGTTTTAGGCACATCATAATTTGGTATCAAAGCTTGAGGTTGTGAGAAGGGTTGTTTGATTTTGAATTTCAGAAATTTAGGGTTTATGTTCTTACATCTTCAATTTCAAAATTGGGAGTAAATTGAAATTGTTGTTGTAATTGCTTGAAGTGGCATGATTTATCCTGACTAGAAGTTGAACTTGGTGCTTATTGGAGTGATTTTTGAGTACTTTTTAAAGCTTCTATATTGTGGACTTCACCTTGAAGGAAGAGGAAAGCTAGTGCATTTTGAATGCAATTTCGGAAGTGCAATTGTGTAGGGAGAAAAATTGTGATCCTTACATTGTTTGTTTTCGAAAAATTAGAGTAGTAATTGAGCATTTCCAGATTTGAGTTGTGTCAAAGATTTGGAAATTATTTAATTTCAAAAAAAACATTAAGTTGAAGAAGTTAATGTATGGTTATTTGAATTTGAAAATTACTTCTTACCATTTGAGTAAGGGTTGCAATTAGTGAAGCGGTTTGATTTTCAAATTTGAATTATTGTTGTTTTGTGTAGTAAGTAGCGGTTTGCTTTGGTGATTGTAGTGAAGAAAACTTGTATGTTTGGGATTGTGAACCATGGAGTGTGTGTATGTTGTGTTTGGGTTGTAAATTGCGGTATAAAAGGGAAGAGTGGTGTTTCAATTGTAAAGTGGAATTGTGAGTGTGTGTTCGAAAAAAGTGGAGGAATTACAATTGTCATTTTTAGATTTGAAATCAGAATTGAAAGTGTGCATTAAGAGGTCAACTTGAAATTTCAAACACACATTAAGTCATAGTTAATTATGTATCATTTGAATTTGAAAAAGCCTCAACCATTTGTGAAGTTGTGCACTTATTGAACTTCTTTTTTAATTTGAAAATTTGAGCTGCCTTTGTTATTAGAGTTATGGTTTGATATTTGTGTGGAAGTGGGGAAAGTGCATCGTGACTTGAAGAGGTGTGTGTGTAGAGTTCTGTTTTTGTAAATTTAGTGAAGAGTGTGTACATTTGGCATATGTTTTGGTGTGTGTAGTATAGACAATTGTTGTTGGAGGCGTGATTGGTGTGGAACCGTGAGTAAAAGAGGAGAAGTGTGGTGGTGAAGTTGTATATTTTTGTATGTGTTGAGGTGCTACCCATTGTGAAGTAATTGGCATGAAACCAAAGCAAGAAAAGGAAAGTTGAGTAGTGGAATTTAAATTTCAAACAAGTCATTAAAATGTGAAAGTAATTGAACTAATTACTTAAACACTTGTGGTTGAATTTAATTCTTAACTACTTAGAAATAATTGTGTGTACTTCATTTTTTTAACTTTACTTGAAGTTCCAAGAATTATTTCATTGTGCTTCAATTATTCACTTGACTTTACTTGAAGTAACAATAAGCATTTCTTGTATTGGTTGATTGTGAGCACCGTAGGTGTGTAAGGGTATGTAAAGGGGTGTTGTTGTGGTGCTTGTAATGAAGTGTGTTGTTAACTTGTTGAAGTTAGTTAATAACCATGTCACATGATGTTCATACTTCTACTACTTTGGTACATCAAGTAGTGACTTCCTATCCAACCTTGATGATGAACAAAGGGAAATTTGTTCCATACTTCTTGTAGGGTACAAGAAAACCTATATATCCTTATAGTTAATGGTGGTAGTTGTACTAATGTTGTAGCTGCATCATTAGTATCTAAGTTGAAATTGAAACCATCTCACATCCCAAAACCTATACATTACATTGGTTGAATGATTAGGATGGTCTTTGTGTGACCCAAAGGGCTAGGGTACCCTTTAGTATAGGGGATAAGTACTGGGATGAACTTGAATGTGATATTATTCCTATGTGTACATCTCATATATTGCTTAGTAGGCCATGGTTATATGATAGGATGGTATTACATAATGGGTATAGAAATACTTATATGTTCCAATAAGGTGGTAAAGTATAGTACTGAACCCTATGTTGCCATTAGAGGTCCAGAATATGCAAAGACAAATAAGACAACCATCACAGATTCCTAAGGATCATAGCCACATGATCAAATCTTTAGAGGTTCCTAAGGTTTCTAATTACATGAGCTAACTCTTAGAGCACAAAATTTGTCATACACAGATGTGCCAACCTTTAGAGGATCTTGAAGATCATAGTTAGATGAGTAGGCTACTAGAGGACCAAACTGTTCAGGGATGGTTGTGCTCATCTTTAGAGGTACTAGAGGCTCAAAAGTAGTTGAGTAAACCATTGGAGGATTTTGAGGGTCAGAGTTAGCTGAGCCTATCATCAGAGAGCTAAACTATTCAAAGATAGTTGTGTTTACCTTTAAAGGTTTCAGAGGGCAATGAGCAATTGGGCCAACCATTAGAGGGCTATGAGGATCAATGCCATACAAATGAGGTAGAAAAGGAGGAAACAATATCAGTGGAACGGGTTGAGATAGGGAGATCTCAATGAATAATGGATCATTATTTGTGTTGCAGATGAGATACATCCTAGAAATGGAGGAGAGAAAACAATCATCCCCTATGGTATTTAAGATATTGGGATTTTATAGTGATACTTCTTCAATAGCTTACGAGGAGGAAACAAAGTCTCTACTGCATTTGATCTGTCAGATTTGAGGAAAACTCTTTTTGAGGCATGTGGAGATGATAGGAATCAAAATCCGTCAAGACCTATCATTAGGGCAAGAGCCAAAGGATTTCAAATCTTGGTGATGAGGGCCCATTTTGAGCACATTAACCCTAGAATTATTTGTTTACTAACCTCTTTTCTCTTATTCATGTATTATATATTCCAATAAGAACACTTATCATACTTTATAGGGTGATGGATAAACTCACTCAGACTCAGCTTGTAGGTTATCCATGACCGACCTAAACTGGCGATGAGCTAAGCCGATGAATCCTATAGAAGAGCTAGCATGATGAAGACTGTTTTATTTATAATTATTTCTTTAGACTATTTATGTTGTAATCTTTCTTTTAGGACAACTTTCATTTGCTTGTAATTATCTTTTAGGACCAGCCACCCTAAAAGTGGCATACTTGTAATTTTGTAGACTTTTTAACCCTAAAGGGAGCAAGTATAAATACTGATTTAAGTAAGGTTTTGAAAGAGGCCAATTTTCATTTAAACACATTCACTTTACGTGAGAGAGCTTAGGGTTTCCCTAGTTCAATTTCCTCTTATCAATTTCAATCCCAAGAGTTGAGATTGTGGTAGTGCAACAACTGAAATTGTGAGTCATATCAATTTCTAATTGTTATGTATTCTTTTCTTCTCTAGTGTGTAATATCAAGGGTTGGATTGAATCATTTCTTGGTCAAATTTGAGTTAGTTTGATTTGAAATAGTGTGCTTGTTTTGAGTACTTAATTTACTTGTTATTGACCATCATCAATTGCTTATCATTAGAATCGTGAATTGCCTTTCTATAAAAGGGGATCTCGGAATTGATTTTGTTGTTGATTTTGGATTCGCGTGGTATTTCAAGATTAATTAGTGTGCTTTGAGGGTTTTGAATCATTGTGGTTGATTAATTCATTAGTTATTGAATTTGGATCTCCTTACACTCCATTAGGAATCACGTAATTCCTAGCTTGTTGAACCGGATTCGATTTAGTGCATTTAGGGTTGGTTTTTTGTTCCATTTGATTGTGCTTAATCCCCTTTTAAGCACATCATAATTTAATATCAGAGCAATCAAATTTGGATACTTAAGATTGATCACATCTGATGTGCCTAAAACCAAGTTTAAGTACACAAAAAACTAAGATTGAAAGATAATCATACAATGTCAATCAACCTAATCACTCAATGGCATCAATTTTCAATCAATGTAAACAATTCTTCAATTAAGATGTGATCAATCTTAAGTATCCAAATTTGATTGCTCTGATACTAAAAAGATGATGTGCCTAAAAATGACTAAGCACAATCAAATAACAAATGATGAACTCTAATCAACACCCATGTCACACAAGAAGGATAAACCCCTAATTCCTCATGAAATCCAGTTGTTAAAACTAAGCAAGATGTGATACCAAAAGGAGACATGCTTAAATGATTCAAGCATGTAACATAATCCAATGAAATAAACTCCACAATAGGCATGAATATACTAACAATCAATATCACTTGGTTTGATCAACTCCTTCACAAATTAATCTTAATTTACGAAGATGGAAATCAAAAGGATATATAGAACAATCAATTGCTAGATTTCAATGATGAATAATAGGAAATGAACTAAGATTCCAATTCAAATTGAAAAGTTCCAAATCTGAAAATAGAACCCTAAATTCACGTGAACCAAAAGGAAACAACAAATAGCACCTAGATATGACTCTTTAAGTACAATTTGTAGCAACAAGGAATGATTGATATTACTCACAATCGATTTCAAGTCAATTCTCGCCACAATTTCAATGATGAAATTGATAAGAGATGGATTGCTTGCAAAGATGAGCCTCATGGCAACAAAAGTGTGTTTTCTCAAAATGTTCAAAAACTCCCTAAAACACTACTTAAGCAAGTATTTATACTTGCTCCCTTTAGGGTTAAAAAGTTCACAAAATTACAACTATACCACTTTTAGGGTAGTTGGTCCTAAAAGACAAATTACAACCAAATAAAATATCCCACAAAGCTTACAAAATAAATAGTTCAAAAATAAATTACAAATACAAAAATAATTTTCAATAAGCTAGCTCTACAATGGAATTCATCGGTTCAACTCATCTTCGGTTTTTTGGTCGGTCCATGGATAACCCACAAGTTGAGTCTTAGTGAGTTTGTCCATCACCCTATGAAGCCAAATAAGTGTGCCTATTGGAAAACACAATACAAGAATAATAGAAAAGAGGTTAATTTATAAATAATTATGGGGTTGATTTGCTCAAAATGGGCCCTCATCGCTAAGATTTGAAATCCTTTGGCTCTTGCCCTAATGATAGGTCTTGACGAATTTTGATTCCTATCAACATCCTAATTGAAAAATTGGTTACATTCATTGAAAATTGATGCCATTTAGTGATCAGGTTGATTGACATTATATGATTGTCTTTCAATCTTGGTTTTTTTTTTTTTTTTTATGCTTAAACTTGGTTTTAGGCACATCATTTTCTATCCCTTTTTACGCCATTTTAGGTTCCATTTTCAATTTAGGGTTCATGCCATTTTGATCGTGTATTGTTCAAGTGAGTCCTAGATTGCATTATGTACTTGTAATTGGTCTTCAGCACATCATATTTTGGCATTAGACCACATTTTTGAGAAGGGAATTGCACGTGGAAGTGGAGATATTGATTTGGGAATTTAAGGTTTATGTGATGTTTTTTGTTCAATTGATTGATTTCACGTGGGAATAGTGAATGTTAATTGAATTGTGCTGTGTTCCAATTGTTTTTGTGAATTGAAATTCGAGTGAGGTTGAATTAAGGTTCCTTTGCCGTGGATGCATTAGAGGAATCATTGTAATTCATTTCCAATAGAAGGTATTTGAATGGATTTGTGCCGTGTTGTTTCCTTGTGATTCCGAAAGTGAAAGTGTGAATTTTCAGATTTACATTGTGATTATTCATCTTGTCATGGAGAATTAGGAAATATTTTTGAATTTGAATTCAAGCATTACTTGATGTGCTCAAGGGATCTCAATACCAATCAATAAGAACACACACAATTGATTCAATTCCAATAAAAAAAATAGCGTGAACAAATTGAAGAAAAAATCCCCAAATGGCATAAAAGCAAAGACCAACAACCCTAAATGGCATGAACCAAATTAGAAGTAGAACAAGTGGATTCCAATACATCAATTACAAAGGAACAATTCAATTCCAATCTTTACAATCGGCATGAAAACCTAGCAATACATGAACCCTAATTTAGCATGAAAGGGACAAACAAAGATCAGCCAATTATAACTAGATATTACTTACTAGCAATAATTGGATGCAACTTAAGAAAATCTTGATATGACACACAAGAATTCCCTAAGCCAACTCACCACAATTCAACAAGTGAAATTGATAAGAGTAAGGTGGAATGAAGAGAGCACTTGATGTGCCTAAAGGGGGGTCAAGCACAATCAACTAAAAGGGATGAATTGTCAATGATCATCCACGCCACAAACAAAGGAAAATATCTCAATATTCCAAATGAAATCCGAAATTGTGATGAATTACAATATATCAAATGACGATTGCTAGAAGGGAAAACGAAATGGTATTCAAATTCAATTCAAAGGTGCTTTCAAATTTCGAAATTAGAACCCTAATTTCAAAAGAACAAGAACAACATAAAAGTAACTAATTCCTCACCAGATATGACGCACTAGTTTGGAGTTAGGATCAACTTGTAATTTGTTGATATGACTCACAACAAATTCAAGTCCACTCGCCACAATTTCACTCTTGAAATTGATAAGAGCAAATGCTTGCAAGAGGCACTCTCTCACGGCACAAAGGGGGTGTTTTCTCAAATGTTCAAAAAGCTCCTTAAAAAACCTAATTTGCAAGTATTTATACTTGCACCCTTTAGGGTTAAAATGACAAGAAAATCACAACTATGCCACTATAAGGTGGCCGGTCCTAAAGGCAAAATTACAACCAAATAAAATGTCCCATAAAGCTTACAAAATAAATGGTTCAAACATAAATTACAAGTAAAGAAAATAATCTTCGGCAGGCTAGCTTCATGATGGAATCCGTCGGTTCAACTCATCGCCGGTTCAGGTCGGTCCATAGATAACCCACAAGCTGAGTCTTAGTGAGTTTATCCATCGCCTTGTGAAACCAAATAAGCATACCTGTTGGAATATACAATTCATGAATAAGATAAAAGAGGTTAGATAATAATTTATTCCGAGGTTGATCTGCTTGAAATGGGCCCTCATTGCCAAGATTTGAAATCCTTCAATTTTTGTCCTAATGATAGGTCTTGTCGGATTTTGATTCCCATCATCTCCTTGGACCTCAAAAAGATTTGACCTCAAATCTTGCAGTTCAAATGCAGCAGAGACTCTGTTTCCCAAAAGTAATCCATCTGAAGGAGTATCTCTACAGAATCCCAATATTCTGAAATACTATAGTAGATGATTGTTTTCTTTCCTCCATCTCTAGGATGTATCTCTCCTGTAACAAAAACAAGGACTCATTATCGACTGATGTTTCCTCTATCTCAACACTTTCCAACGAGTTTGTTTCCTCTGACTCATCCTTGTTATGCTGATCCCTAGAGTCTTCTAACAATTGGTCCAACTGATCATTACCTTCAGAAACCTCTAAAGGTTAGCACAGTGGTGTTTGACCTCTTTCAACTGTGGAACCCTTATCTTCAAGTGAAGGCATTGGTAGCTCTGCACACTCTGAGCCTCTAGGTGGTCTAAATTCCATTTCTGGGAATGGTTTACGTCCAAAATTACCAACTCTATCTTCTCTAAGAGCATGATAATCTCCCTTTGCTCTAGGTGGCTCCTGAAGGTGTACCACTGGTGGTGGTGGCAATGTCATCCTATCAATCCTTGTTGCTAATGTAGTAACAAGTTTTCTAAGGTCCCGAAGTTGTTCATCTAAGGTCCTCCCACCTGCAACATTAGAACCCTGACCTCCACCAATTCGACTATATGCTACATCACTCATTCCTCCATTCACACTATTAATAGACATTTTTGTGGATGCAATCTATTTGATGTACCAATGTAATGTCTAGTAATTGTAGCACACTTGCTTCACAAAAACAATTCACGCCAAAACCAACTCACTCCGCCACTTATACACTTTACACACAACACACTAAATTTACGCAACAAGAATATGTTGCAACCCTTCACTTCCAAGATAGTAACTAACAAAAAATAACTAAGATGCTCCTTTAATTGGCAACAACAACAAGAAACGGCAACAACAACTACACACTCCCACATACACGGCAACAATTTCACAAGTGACACCCTTAATGCAACTTTGGCACAAATGGTAAGAATCAATTTCAAATTCAAATGAAATATAATCAATACCACTCTTAACTACTTAAGTAAATGGATGTGTTTCAATTCAAATTGTTTCCTCTTCTTCCACGCAAATTCAAATCTGAAATTATACACTTCCACTTCCAATTTGCACACACAACACCATATACACTCTTACACACTCACGGTGCACTTTGTCCACTTCAACACAATTTTTCAACCGAAATTAACATAAGAAAGGCAGCATTTAAATTTGAAAATCAATCCTCTTCACTAATTGCAACTCCTCCACATTTGGTAAGATGCAAATTTTCAAATTCAAACAAGCACAATTAACTCCTTCACTCTTAATGCTTGTTTTGAAATCAAATAACTTCCTTTCTTACACACTAATCAAATCTGGAAATTGCACATATCCTTCCACAATTCCAAATTCCCAATGCAATACAAACACTCTTAACTTCCTACATAATTCCGAATTCAACAATGCAAAACAAATACAATTCCCTTCCTACACAATTTACACTTCTGAAATTGCACTACCTTCCTCTCCTTCACGGTGAAGTCCACAACATAGAAGTTTCAACAAGTACTTCAAAATCACTCCAACATGCAGCAAATTTAACTCCTACTCAAGACAATTCACTCCACTTCATACAACTACAACAACAATTTCAATTTTCCTCAATTTTGGAATTGATGATGTAAGAACATGAACCCTAAATTTCCAAAATTCAAAATCATATAATCCCTTCTCACAACCACAAGTAATTCACGGCAAGATGTAGATAACACAAACAAATTTCCGAAATTTCACTTGCAATAATCTCTCCTGTTAAACCTTATGCAACTCACGCAATAGGAAGATATCAATATAAGGATCAAAATCACAAATTCAACAATCCCTCCTCTTAAACCTTAAGCAACTCACGGCAATAGGAAGATAATAATATAAGGATCAAAATCTCAATTTCAACAATCCCTCCTCTTAAACCTTAAGCTCTGATACCAAAAGATGATGTGCCTAAAGGGGGGTCAAGCACAATCAACTAAAAGGGATGAATTGTCAATGATCATCCACGCCACAAACAAAGGAAAATATCTCAATATTCCAAATGAAATCCGAAATTGTGATGAATTACAATATATCAAATGACGATTGCTAGAAGGGAAAACGAAATGGTATTCAAATTCAATTCAAAGGTGCTTTCAAATTTCGAAATTAGAACCCTAATTTCAAAAGAACAAGAACAACATAAAAGTAACTAATTCCTCACCAGATATGACGCACTAGTTTGGAGTTAGGATCAACTTGTAATTTGTTGATATGACTCACAACAAATTCAAGTCCACTCGCCACAATTTCACTCTTGAAATTGATAAGAGCAAATGCTTGCAAGAGGCACTCTCTCACGGCACAAAGGGGGTGTTTTCTCAAATGTTCAAAAAGCTCCCTAAAAAACCTAATTTGCAAGTATTTATACTTGCACCCTTTAGGGTTAAAATGACAAGAAAATCACAACTATGCCACTATAAGGTGGCCGGTCCTAAAGGCAAAATTACAACCAAATAAAATGTCCCATAAAGCTTACAAAATAAATGGTTCAAACATAAATGACAAGTAAAGAAAATAATCTTCGGCAGGCTAGCTTCATGATGGAATCCGTCGGTTCAACTCATCGCCGGTTCGGGTCGGTCCATAGATAACCCACAAGCTGAGTCTTAGTGAGTTTATCCATCGCCTTGTGAAACCAAATAAGCATACCTGTTGGAATATACAATTCATGAATAAGATAAAAGAGGTTAGATAATAATTTATTCCGAGGTTGATCTGCTTGAAATGGGCCCTCATTGCCAAGATTTGAAATCCTTCAATTTTTGTCCTAATGATAGGTCTTGTCGGATTTTGATTCCCATCAGCACTCCCATGGTAACAAAAGTCAAGTGTATAATGTTAAAAAAGTCCCCTTCTAACCTTACTTTGCAATTATTTATACTTTCTCTAAATAGGGCAAATTTAACAAAGAAAATTACAAGTGAAAAGCAACAAGTGTGCTCAGTTTTGCACTAAAGGAAATTACAAATAAAACCCTCATAAGTAGCCAGCTTCTTACACCTCCCATGGAACATTATTGGACTAGTTCTTCTTTGTTTTATGTTGATCCAAGAATGACCTACAATTGAGCATTAGTGAATTTACCCATCATCCTGTAAAACTAAAAAATGTACTTGCTACAATGTAGAGACAAATTATTATGAAATAAATAAAGATGACATGCAGATGTCTAGAATCATTAGTTCAAATTAGATTCCCCATTACTGGATCTAGAGGTTTTGATTCCCATCATTACTTGTGGAGTTATTGTGTATTAATCACTTTAAATACACTTTGACTAAGTTGGGAATCATTTGCTTACCATGTGGAGTTATTGTTCATCTTGCCGTGAAGACTTGCCATTTGCTTTATTGCTGTGATATTTGTAGTTGTTGTATTATGAAGTGTACTGTGGGTGTGTGTGAGTGTGTGTTGCCGTGTTGGGTAAACCGTAAAGGGAATTGTATTGTTATGGTGTGAAGAGGTATGGTACCATGAGAGTGTGCTTGTGTGTATGTCGTGAAGTGTGTGTTGTTGTTGAGGCATGTAGTAAATTGGAGAACTTGGTACCATGAAGGCATTGTGTTGTGAGTGTGCCATGAGTTGGTGTTGAGTGATAAAAAAAAAACTTCAAAATCATGTCAAATGATAATGTGAATGGAGGGATTGGAAATGAGGCCAATAGTCAAGTTGGTGGAGGTCAAGGGCGTCGTGCTATAGGTAGAAGAACATTAAAGGAAGAGTTATAGGATCTTACCACTATTTTTGCTACATTAGCAACACGGGTAGATTAGATAACAATGCCATAACCACTAGTGGAAAACCATTAAGCACCTCCACCTCAGGTAGCCCATCAAAATGCTCATAAGGAAGGAGCTATTAGAGGCAATAGGGATAGGAGGATAGAAGGTGATCATCATGCTTTTAGGGAGGAAAGGGATGATAATTTTGAAAATGAGCCTTATCTTAATCATGAGTTCAAACAGCCTTAGGGCTTAGAATATGTAAAATTGCATATGCCTTCATTTAATGGCAAGGATTCTACAGATGATTATTTAGATTGGGATGATAAGGTTGAGGGTCTGTTTAAGTGTTATGAGATTGATGATTACACTTGGGTTTATCTTGCAGCTATAGAATTTATAGCCTATGCCGCCTTATGGTGGAAATATCTTATGGTTAGCAGATGAAGAGATGGTGAGGCTGATATACATACTTGGTGAGAAATGAAACGGGTAATGAGAAAAAGGTTTATACCAGAGCACTATAGGTAGGAGTTATTTATGCGACTTTAAACCTTGAAGCAGGGAGGCAAAATAGTTGATGATTATGTATAGGAGTTTGAGATACTGATGATCAAATGCGGGTCAGTTGAGACTACTAAGCAAACCCTAGCACGATTTGTGTTAGGGTTAAAATATGAAATTGCTTGCATTGTAGAACTCTAGAGGTGAAACACACTTGATGAGGCCATCTAGCTAGCTCTGAAAGTGGAGAGATAGAGGCTATCTAACCCTTTTCGAGCAGTAAGCAACAGGTATGGAACTTCTACCAAACCTCATAGGTTAGATGGTTAGCAGGGTGAACAAAAGGGAATAGGGGGAAATGATAAGACTATGGACAAAAATACAACTACTACTGATAGGGAGAGGGAAATTTCGGGGAAAGGAAAAGAAGTTGGAGCTAATATCAAACAAATAGTGCTAGAGACAATTAGTGGAAAGATACGTCAAATAAAATGTTTCAAATGCATGGGTTTTGGACACATGGCTGCTTAATGTCCCAACAAAAGGGTGATAACAGTTATGGAGGGAAATAGTGAGAATGGTCAAGAAGAAGTGGTTGAGCCTACAGATTTGTCAACAGTATTACAGGAGTATTATGATGATCTCAGTGCTGAAACAAATGAAGACATGGGAAATGATAAATATCTATCTATTAATGTGTTGCGCAGGGTCATGACTATAACTCTAGATGTCAGGAACATATAGAGGGAAAACCTATTCCATACACCTTGTTAAGTTCAAGGTAATTTATATGTTCTTTTTATTGATGGTAGAAGTTGCACTAATGTAATAGTTACTGCAATAGTAAAAGGATTGCAACTAGTCACTAGTCCACATCTTCATCCTTGTAAATTACATTAGATGAATGAACGGGGTAGTTTGCTTGTTACTCAGAGGGCTAAGGTGCCTTTCAACATAGGAGATAGATACCATGATGAAATTGTTTGTGATGTTCTTCCTATGTGTGCCTTTCATATACTACTGGGTAAACCTTGGTTGTTTTATAAGAAGGTGCTACATGATGAGTTTAGAAATACTTATGCGTTTCAGAAGGATGGTGCACAGGTTGTCTTGACTCTTATGTCTCTAATAGAGGCACATAAATTCCAAGAATAGTTCAACAAAACTAATGGACACCCAAGACTTTGGGCGACAAGCATAAGCAAACAAGGGATTTCAATTTAGGAAAAAGATCCATTAGATTTGAGGAAAAATCTTTTAGAGGCCTGAGGAGATGATGGGAATCAAACCTGTAGATCCAGCATTGGGAATCCTATTCGAACAAATGAAACCAAGACATTCACATTTTGTTTTTATTTATTTTATAATAATTGTTTTTACATTTTAGTAGGTACATTTTAACGGTTTTACAAGAAGACGACTAAGCATAATAGTAATTGGTTTGTGAATGGATCACGGTCCATAATGAATCAAATTGAACCTACAAAGACAAGAGGAACCACCTTTATTTCACATGCATTTCACTTGAGAAAACCAGCCATCTTCACCTTCATTCCATGTGGAGTAATCCATTCTTCAAGTGCTCCTTAGGACCGGTTTTTTTCTATTTTGCATGGTTGTAATTTCCTTATTTAGAGTAGGGTATAAATACTTATTAATTAGGTTTTGTAAAGGACTTTTGACATCATCATTTTTTAGATATTGAACCGTGTGGGGACTCCTCTCTTTCACACAAACATTGCTCTTATCATTTCTTCTTGAAGTGTGGCGAGTGAGAATTGATCCTTATTGTGTGCAATATCAACAATTCCAAGTCATTTCTAATTCCAACTAGTGCATAACTGATAAGAGTAAATTAACCCTGGTAAATCATGGGCATTAATGATGAATTTGTATAATCTTTTGAATAAAATCAATGTGGATTTGGTATTTAACAGATAAATATATGTTTCAGGGTATAATACCAAAGAGAAGGAGAAAGATCACAAAAGGAGCATAATTGAAGCTTAAAAGATCAAGTTAAAGTTACTCATGGACAACACGTGGAAGGCCACGGCCGTGTCATGAACCGTGGCCGCACCTGAAGATGAAAGCATCACTTGGAAAGGAAGCACGGCTTGTGATATGGCTGTGTTTGAAACCGTGGCATACACTGTGAAGACGTGGAAAGCTCCAGAACATGGTACGGGTTATAGTCTAGCCGTGTTGCTACCAGTGCTGCTGATAAGATCACATTATACTTATATTTCTTTTGGACTTATATTAAATTTATTTCAATATTATAAGAAAATATAAAGAAATGATACTTAATGGTGTTTATTGTGAAAATACAGGTTTTGAGGACCCAAAAGTAAATTACAATTTAATTGGAGGAGTTTTTCACAAAATTGAAGAAGCCAGCAGAGGATAGCAATAAAGGCCGCCGGCCTTGGGCCGGCCTACATTCAAGGCCACCGGCTTTGAGCCGACCTTAAAGCCGGCCTACATTCAAGGCCGCCGGCCTTAAACCGGCCTTCATTACTCCCCGGATATCCATTGCGAAAATCTCTCCAAAATCGTATCTTATTTAATTTGCTGACTCAAATCCTCATCAGATCAACTTATCCCCCTCCTCTTTGGATCTATAAATAGGCCCCTTGTGTGAACCTTGAGAGCAACCTTTTTTTGTTTAGCATCCTTTGTCTTTCTTTGAAATCATTAGAATTCCCTTAAGAACTGTAGGATTTTATGTTTTCTTTAATTCCTTCACATTTCATGTTATTACAAATTTTAGTTTGAAGAAAGAAAGTTATTTTGCTGGAGTTCTTGAAGATTATAGCTATTGTTTCAATTACTTTATTTTCTTTTATGCCATTTATTAATTTATTCTTGTTGTTCAATATGAATTCCATTGCACCTATTATTTCAATTGTTTTTATGCAATTCATACTATAATGTTCTAAATCATCCTTGTGGGAAATATGATGAAGCCATAATTCAAACTAAAATGATCATTGTATTCATGTTATAGGAAAAGTAGATATGCGGAATTTTCATATAAGAAGTCCTGCTATGAATTGTATTTTGTAATTGAAATCAATGCATAGAAATGTAAATGACTCGAAAGAGAAATTTAGGTTTTATCAGGAATTCCTAAGTAAGATTTAATAATTCATGTGGAAGCAGCGTTATTGAATTTTATTAGAAAGTGACCTAAGTGTTTCATGCAATATTTTTATTAAATTTTTCACTAAGGGATTAGGAGAAATTATTTTAAAGATATTAGGCAATCATATAATTGGGAAATTTATGATTGTGAATTAGAATCCTCATTTGATTTGACTTAGCGGGAGCTATTAAATTAAATTGAGGTAACATTACTTTAACACTTAATAAAGGATTAAGGTTTTGTTAATTTCTTGTGAAAATCCATATAGCTATGAGTTATTATAACATGAAGGCAATATGATTAGTAGAATTAAGGTGGATTCTATTTCCCATCATCAATTCATCATTTTTCAACACAATTCTCTTTTTAAGCATTTAGTATAATTCATTCAATTCTCATCAAATATCATTGCCTAAATAATAGTAGAAATTGATAAAGGTCTATTACTTAATCAATCTTCGTGGTTCGACACTCTTCTCTCACTATATTACTTGATCTGATCCGGTACACTTGCCGGTATTTATTCACGCTCATTTTATATCTCTTTTTGCGTGGATCAGCTGCTAGCCGTGTTCCTAGCCGTGCCAAACACTAAGCAAGATTGAGGAGTTACATATTTTCGACCAGAGGGAGACACGGTTTGAAATCTGGCCGTGCCGTTAGGCGTGCCAGGCGACTATTATTCACTTGACGAGATTCACTTGGAAAAGGAAAGATAGAATCGTATCTTTCCAGTTGAAGATGCTCGGCCATGCCTCAAGAAGTATAAATAGAACAACCCTAATGAGAAAAGGGAGGAGGCGGCACGAGAGAAACCCTAGAGAAGAGAAGCTGCTGCCAGGAGCTGTTGCCAGAATAGTTTCGGATTGGAAGCCAAGATATTTCGTGTTCGAATTTTCTTTATGGACTCAATTATTTTATGTTTTGCTCTTCTTATTAGATTCATGAGTGGCTAATTGTTTCATACCCGTTCCCTTGAGAAACCCCTGAGTATCATGTGACAGAATTGTTGATGTTCAATAATTTAATTCTATTCATTGAGTTTGTTCATGTTGCAATTATAGTTTATTCATCTTGATATGTGCGCAATATTAGGATAGAGTTATATCTCTGTTATTAAGATTGAGAAATCGATAATAGAGTAGATCTTGCATGAATAAAAAGACTCCTTGTAATCCTAGAGATAGGTTATAGGAGGTCTTCTGTATTGAACGAGGTCATTGCGGTCTAGTTCAATTGAGAGTCCTAGAATTCTATTGCAATCTTGATTATGTTAATTGAAGAGAGATCTTAATTGGCTTAATTAGGATTAGGGATTATTGATCTTGAGAAAGACTCTAATCTAGTGTAAGAAACTCCGCAGATCAAAGTTTGGATATTAATCATTGGATAGTGTGGAATTGAGTAAAAGCTACATGAGAATTAGGGGTGGATCTTGGGCAGGGTATGTTTAGATCATTGAATTAATTAAGGGAGTGTTTGATTACATTTACTTTGTTCATTTTATTTGTTTCTTTCAGGTTTAGGCAGTAATTAGGATAGTTGAGATCATCAATAGTGAGAAGTTAGATAGTAGGAGAATCGTTAGTACTAGTACTTATAAGTCTTCGTGGGATCGATACCTATACTCCTATGCTATACTGCTAGTCGATAGGTACACTTGCCTGAGAACTGATCGTAAGCTAGGATTGAGTAGAGGTTTAAACTTGTTAGAACGGTCAGATCGTCCCATCAATAACATCTGGTAAGGAATTAGTTTCTTCTTTTTCTATCCCTTTTCATGCTATTTTAGGTTCCATTTTCAATTTAGGGTTCATGCCATTTTAATCGTGCATTGTTCAAGTGAGTCCTAAATTGCATTGTGTACATGTAATTGGTCTTAAGCACATCAATATATTTACCAAGGCCAGGGGGCATAACAATTTAGGTTGGCGCTTTCCCTAGGTGGCTTATAATTTTAAGCCGGTTGCTTTATGTTGTTTCAAGCTAATTTTCTTTGTATTCCAACTTTGCTTTATTTTTCTTTAAGCTACTATAGAGACCTTTGGAATACAAACATAAGATAGATCTTTTCATATTATTTTGGAATATAAGATTGGAGTCTTTTAATCTCAATT
Source organism: Laguncularia racemosa (assembly GCA_037954665.1). Taxonomy (NCBI): domain Eukaryota; kingdom Viridiplantae; phylum Streptophyta; class Magnoliopsida; order Myrtales; family Combretaceae; genus Laguncularia; species Laguncularia racemosa. The sequence continues at coordinate 24,850 of JBBMOL010002057.1, forward strand.
TTCATCCTCTTATCAATCCTTGGATTGTGGCAAGTGAAGGTATCAGGATTGTTGTACACCATATCAACAAGACCGTGCTAGGACTATCCACTTACTAGTGCATCATATCTACTAAAAGTTTAGGGCTTATTTTTCTATTGAGATTTATTTGTTTTAGGTCACTTGTGTGAATTATCGGTTAGGTTTGCAGTTGCTTGATTCTTCATTGGGATTCGGCACATCATAATTTGGTATTAAAGCAAGGTTAAGAGAAAGATTGTAACGTGAGATTGCTTGATTTGGAAATGAAAAAAAAAAATTAGGGTTTCTGCCATGAGCACCTTGAATTATTTGATTGTGAATTGAAGATAGGATTGTTACATGATTTATGTTGTGATTAATTGAGTATTGTGAATTGAAATTAGGGTTTATATCGTAATTTATATCATGGGCTATGTGATTGTGATTTAAGGATTGGACGAAGGTTGAGATTAGGGTTTATGTTGTGGTGATGTGCCTAAAACCAAGATTAAGCACATGCAAATGAATCAAAGAAACAACTTCAATTCACAATTAAAAACCGGTTTAATGGAATCAAGAATTGTGTGAACCCTAATGGAGATGTAATGAAATCCAAATGCTCAAAGTTGCAATTAACAATCCAACAATGATAATCTTCTCTAATAAACAATAATCACAAGTAATTCCACGTAAATTACACACAAGAACAACAAGATCCAATTCCGTGATCCACTTTCCCCAACAAAATGTTCCGCGGTTCAAAATGTTGCTAAAATTGAAGGTTAAAACTAAGGCTAAAACCAATCAATTAAGCAACAAGAATTGGATTACAAATGCAATCAAATTCGGTTAATAAAAACATCCAATTCAACCCTAGATACTACTCACTAGAGAGGAAAAGGAAATTGCAACAAAGTAAATTTGATATTACTAACAAATTAACCTTGAAGCCACTCACCACGACCTCAAATTGGGATTTGAAATTGATAAGAGCAATTGAATTAGGAATAAGCCTTAACCCTCTCATGTAAAAGTGAAGTTCTATTTTGAAAAAAATGGCCTCCTCAAACCCTACTTTAAGCAAGTATTTATACTTGCTCCCTTTAGGGTTAGAAAATGCACAAAATTACAACTATGCCACTTTTAGGATGGCCAGTCCTAAATGAAAATTACAATAAAAAATAAAAGTGTTCCAAAATGATTATAACATAAATAGTCCATGAAAATGATAAATATATAAAAGAAATTGGTCCTCAAGATGCCGGTCTTCCGTAGGATTCGTCGGCCCAGCTCATCACCAGTTTAGGTCAGTCCATAGATAACCCACAAGCTAAGTTTTAGTGAGTTTTTCCATCGCCCTGTAAAGCCTGATAAGTGTGCCTGTTGAAATATATAATACAGGAATAAGATAAAAGAGGTTAGTAAATGAATAATTCCAGGGTCGATTTGCTCATGGGCCCTCATCGCCAAGATTCGAAATCCTTTGGTTCTTGCCCTAATGATAGGTCTTATCGGATTTTGATTCCTATCATCTCCTTAAGGCTCAAAATGATTTGTCCTCAAATCTGGTAGATAAAATGCAGTAGAGACTCTGTTTTCTCTTAGCAATCCATTTGAAGAAGTATCTCTGCAGAATCCCAATATCTGAAATACCGTAGGTGGTGATTGTTTTCTCTCCTCTATTTCTAGGATGTATCTCATCTACAACACAAATAATGCTCCATTATCCACTAAAGTCGCCCTTATATCAACTTATTCCACTGAAACCATTTTCTCCTTTTCTAACTTATCTGTATGTCGCTGATCCTCATGGTCTTCTAATGGTTGGCCTAACTACTCATTGCTCTTTGAAACCACCGAAGGTGAACATAACTGTCTTTGAATAGTCTGGCTCTCTAATGATAAACTCATCTGACTCTAACCTTCAGAATCCTCCAATAGTTTACTCAACTACTCATGAGCCTCTAGTATCTTTGAAGGTGAACATAACTGTCCCTGAACAGTTTGGTCCTCTGGTAGTCTGCTCATCTGACTATGATCATTAGGATCCTCTAAAGGTTGGCACATCTGTGTTTGACAAATTTTGTGCTCTAAGGGTTGGTTCAACTGCTCATGGCCCACTGATGGTCTACTGATTTGTTGTTGAACCCTTTAAACCTCTGAAGGTGACATCGGATTCAAAATAATTCATTTTCCCTCCTTCTAGAATACATAAGTATTCCTGAAGCCATTATGTAAGACCCTCCTGTCATATAACCAAGGCCTGCCAAGTAATATATGGGATGTACACATTGGCAAAATATCACACTCAATCTCATCAAAGTATTTATCCCCCACACTGAATGGTACCCTAGCTCTTTGGGTCACATTGCAAACTCCCCTAATCACTCAGCCAATGTAATGTATACGGTTCAAGATGTGGAGTAGTAGCAAGTTTTAGTTTCGATACTAACGATGTTGTTACCACATTGGTATACCTACCACCATTAACTATAAGGACACATAAATTTCCTTGTACCCTACAAGAAGTATGGAACAAGTTTTTCCTTTGTTCATCATCCTTAGTAGTAACTGTAGTCAATGTCCGATGCAATACATTAGTATAATGAAACATCTCACTAGACATGATTGTGCTCAAACCCAACAACATAATAATTATCTGCACACTTCCACAGTTCAAGTACACAACTAAGCCATAAATGAAGTACACTTAACTACTTTCAAGTAGATAGAATTAAATTCAACTACAAGTGTTTAAGTAACTAGTTCAGTTACTTTCACACTTTAATGACTTGTTTGAATTTTAAATTCTACTACTCAAAACCTTCCTTTCTTGTTAAGGTTTCATACTATAATAAATTACAAATTGCAGCACCTTAGCACAAGCACAAATGCATAACTCCACCATCACAAAACTCCCTTGCTCACGGTTCCACCACCAATCACGCCACTAGCAACAATTCTTTAATCAACACACATAAAACCACACAAAAAATACACACACACCCTTCACTAACTTTACAAAAATACAACACCACACACATACACCTTCAAGTCATGGTGCACTTATCCACTTCCACAGAAGTTATCAACCCGTAACTTACTCTACATGCACATATGGTGCACTCACTTTTAGCAACAATAATAATTCTTCACACATAACACTTCTTGTTGCAACCCCTTACACCGAAACTTCACAACAAAGGCAGCAAGCAACAATTCAAATAATTCCACTAATTACAACCTTCTCCATAAAAGGTAAGACAATTCAAATTCAAACAAAAATCCTTAATGCTACTTAATAACTACTTCAAATTAATGGATTTGTTTGAATTCAAATTCTACCATTCACTTTCTTTTTTCTTGCCTTGGCTTCTTACTACTTAAATACACAATTGGCAGCAATTAAACACATTCACAACACACCATTCACCGCCACACAAAAATCCCTTATGCTCACGGTTCACAATGCTTCACGCCTCCACCACAATGTTCTTGATAACACATATAATAACCAACACCAAATGTATACAACCTTTAGTAAATTAACAAGGATATAACACCAAATACACTCATCAATCCACGGTACAATTTCACTTCTACAATTATAACAAAATATGCAACTTCTAAGCAAGATAAGGTAGCTCACTTTCAAACCCTACTTTAAGCAAGTATTTATACTTGCTACCTTTAGGGTTAGAAAATGCACAAAATTACAATTATGCCACTTTTAGGGTGGCCGGTCCTAAATGAAAATTACAATAAAAAATAAAAGTTTTCCAAAATGATTACAACATGAATAGTCCATGCAAATGATAAATATATAAAAGAAATTGGTCTTCAAGATGCCGATCTTCTATAGAATTCGTCAGCCCAACTCATCACTAGTTTAGGTTGGTCCATGGATAACCTACAAGCTGAGTTTTAATGAGTTTGTCTATCGCCCTATAAAGCCTAATAAGTGTGCCTGTTGGAATAAATAATACATGAATAAGATAGAAGAGGTTAGTAAATGAATAATTCCAGGGTCGATTTGCTCAAAATGGGCCCTCATCGCCAAGATTCAAAATCCTTTGGTTCTTGCCTTAATGATAGGTCTTGTTGGATTTTGATTCCTATCATGTGGTTTATGTGGTTGTGATATAAGGATTGAGTGAAAGTTGAAATTAGCATTAGTGTGATTGTGATTTAGGAAAATTGTGTTGAGCCTGCATCAGCAAATTATCACTTGGAAAGCATCACTTGAACCGTGGGCGCACCTGAAGATGAAAGCATCACTTGGAAAGGAAGCACGACTT
>JBBMOL010002058.1:0-29124 GCA_037954665.1 Laguncularia racemosa
ATACCGCAAATTTCTCTTCTTATACCAGCGGCTCTGGATGCGGGAAGAATTTGTCCAAGAAGAGTCTCACCATATCAGTCCATGTGGTTATAGAACCTGGAGGCAAATAAAACAACCAATCCTTAGCTTTAGTACTTAAAGAAAATGGAAAAGCGCATAGCTTGATTTGATCGTCGGTTATTCCTTGCGGCCTCATACTAGAACACACTATATGGAACTCTTTCAAATGCTTATGAGGATCTTCATTCTCAAGACCATGAAATGTAGGTAGCAGATGTATCAACCCAGATTTCAATTCGAATTCCACGGCTAGTTCGGGATAGTGAATACAAAGTGGTTGTTGATTCACATCCGGGGCAGCCAACTCCCTTAAGGTTCTCTCGAGATTTTCCATGTCGTCCACTTTTTCAGAATCAAGGTATGAATCAGACAAGTCCGATATTAAGTTCGGTCCGGGGGATGATCTAGCTTCTTGTTGCAGCCTCTTTAGAGTCTTCTCAATCTCCGGATTATAAGTTAGTTCACCTGTCTGAGAAGAACGAGTCATACAAGAATAGAAATAAATTTGACACCAATCCCCGGCAACGGCGCCAAAATTTGATGGGTGTTGAATCCAACAAAAATAAAACCTACTCCTAGACAGTTATATGATTTGCATATAGTGGTGAGTAGGGTCGAATCCACAGAGATTGGTTAAACTTATTTCTATTCAAGGAGAATAAAAGGAAAAGGAAAATGGGGGGTTTGGTTTGTGAATTGAACAAAGTTAAAACAAGATAAAAAAAATTGTATATTGATAAAAAGCCTAGCCAAAGGAATCAAGATAGTTTAATTCTAGGAATTGATCATCGATGCAAATGTTCTCTATTCTTAGTTCTAGATAAATTGGTTATGGTTATTAACAAGCTCTAACAACCTATCTCTCCTTACTTCCTCGATAACCTCAGACAAGCGCTTTGAATTATTTCTCTTATTGATTAAACAACCCTTAGACAAGCGCTTAGGATTTAATCTATCAATAGCATTAAGATCTAGAGAGACCACCAATTCATGCCAGTAGATTATAAGATAACCTATTTAAACATGATCACACACCTCCATAACATGAATTCGATCATCTCTTTTATAACCAAACATGTTATTGTGTCACTAAGACTAGAACAATCAAACAATTACGGATTTGACGTGCTAGTTGACAATATATTAACTTGCTAATTGAGTAGAAGAGCACTATTCATACCAATCAACAAAGATAATAATGACAAAACGATTAGAAGATATATGAATACCCGAAAACAAAGAATAGAATAAATACAAGTCAATTAGACCTCACAATTCGTGGAGAATTAAACATCTATGACCCTTTGGCTAGAAAAGTAACTTAGCTACACATGTTCATCAATAAAACGAAAATAAAAAGTAAAAACATAATGAACCCGGTTGCTTGCTCTGCCTCCAAGATGATCCAAGGTTCTTCAAGATCCAAAGATTCAAAAGTTAAAAGTTGTCCTAACCCTCTAGGGTTGGTTCTATTTATATTGTTAGGGGGTAGCATGTGATCTTTTGCTAGCAAGATACGAAAATATCTTTCCTTTTCCAAGTAGATTTCGAGAAGTGAAGATTCGTCTGCTTGGCACGCCTCAACACACGGTCGTGGATTAAGCCGTGCCATCCTCTGTGCATATTCTTCAAGTCTTCATCCGCGCCCAGTGTGAACCACGGTTAGACACACGGCCAGATTTCAAGCCGTGCCTTCATCTGTGCATAATCTTCAAGTCTTCATCCGTGTTCAGTGTGTACCACGGTTACACCCACGGCTAGATTTCAAGCCGTGCCTTCATCTGGTTGATGTTCCACACTTTCTTCTCCTTGGTCCTGGCTTCCACCACGGCTTCATGCACGGTTTCCCCACGGGTTCCACCACGACCGTGCCTTAAGCCGTGTCTCTCTCTGTTCAAAGTCCTCATTTTTGCCTTCTTGTCCAGTGTGTAACACGGTTTGAACATTGGCCGTGCCTCAAACCGTGCTTCCTCCGGTAGTGTAATTTCTTGTCTTGATCCAAGTTGTAGATGACTTCTCTAAAATACTTGAATTAGCATCCTTGACTCCATTTAACCTGATTTATCACGATGATAGAATTAAAGTACCATTTCCTTATGATTTCTATAAAATCAATAATAATTTAACACAATTTATACTATAAAGATTGAGTATAAAATGGCTCTATCAGGAGTAGCAAGTATAAATACTTGCTTAACCGAGGGTTTGAGAAGGCTTATTTTTGCATAACAAACACTTCTTTTCACGTGAGAATTAGGGTTCCTAATTATCATCTAAACTCTTATCAATTTCAATCCCAAGAGTTGAAATTGTGGCAAGTGCAACGTCTTGAAATTGTGAGTTATATCAATTTCATTTTGTTGTGATTTCTTTTATTCTCTAGTGTGTCATATCTAGGGTTCAATTGAGTTAGTTCTTGGTCAGAAATATATCTTATTGTTCATGAATTATTGTGTTTATTTGAAGTACTTTGCAATTGAATTTGAATCTTCATTGAAGAATTCCCTTGGAAATGTGTACTTCACTATTGGAAAGGAGTTCTTGGAATTGAGGTTTTCTTTGACATTTGTGGATTATCTTCATGGATTATATGAGATTAGAGTGTTTTTAGAAGATATTATCATTGCGGTATTACAATTATATCTTTGAACTTTTGGATTTCCTTATATCTTCATTAGGGTTCACGTGAAATTGCCCTTTGTGAATCCGGTTTTGCCTTGACTTGAGATTGTTTTTCTTAAGTCTTTTGATTGTGCTTCTAAGTGGTTTTAGGCACATCATTGAAAGTGAGGAAGACAAAGAAGGCATACATGAGGCCACAGATCTATCAGTTATATTAGATGAGTATTATGGTGAGGCAGATGCTGAAGTAAATGAGGATAAGGGAAATGATCAGTATTTGTCCATGAATGTGCTACGCAGAGCGATGACTACCTTTCCTACTAATAAGGATAAGTAGAGGGAAATTTTTTTTCACATCTCCTATAGGGTCTAAGGTAATCTGTGTGCTCTTATTATTGATTGAGGTAATTGTACTAATGTTGTGGTTGCTTCATTAGTAATTAAATTGAAACTAGTCATAACCCCACATACCAAGCCTTATAAATTGCATTGGTTGAGTGAACAGGGTAGTTTACATGTCACTTAGAGGGCTAAGGTTCCTTTCAACATAAGAGATAAGTACCATGATGAGATTATTCGTGACATTCTTCCTATGTGTGCATCCCACATATTACTTAGCAAGCCCTAGTTGTATGATAAAAGAGTATTACATGATGGCTTTAGGAACACTTACGTGTTTTAGAAAGAGGGTAAGCATATAGTGTTGAACCTCATGTCACCTTCTAAAGTACAAGAGGTAGAGAGGCAAATAAATAAGGTTGGGAAAAAGAAGATGTTATTAGTGGGGCAGTATAAATTAGATGAGGCCATAGCAGATGAGAGGCTAGTGTATCTGTTGCAGATGAGATATGCATTAGAGGTGGATGGGTGTGAACAGTTACCCCATATGGTAACTCAAGTATTGGATGAGTACAAAGATCTATTTACAAATGAATTACCTGAGGGATTACCACCTCTAAGAGGCATTGAACATGCCATTGATTTTCGGTTGGGATCAGTTTTACCAAATTGACTTGCATATCGCATAAATCCTGAGGAGGCTAAAGAATTGAAGCAGCAGGTGGATAAATTGGTAGAACAACGTTTTGTCAAGGAGAGTATCAGTTCTTATGCTATTCTTGCCCTTCTTGTTCCTAAGAAGGATAGCATATGGAGGATGTGCAGCCATCAATAAAATCACTATCAAATATAGGTATTGCATTCCTAGACTTGATGATATGTTAGATGAGCTACATGGTATATAGGTATTCTCCAAGGTGGATCATAAAAGCGGGTATCACCAAATTTGAATGAAGGAAGGAGATGAGTGGAAGACCGCTTTTAAAACATGCTATGGGTTATACAAGTGGATGGTCATGCCATTCAGTTTGACTAATGCCCCTAGTACTTTTATGAGGCTGATGAATCATGTAGTGAAGGAATTTCTAGGCAAATTTATTGTTGTTTATTTTGATGACATTTTTATTTATAGCAAAAACTTGGAAAATCATGTGGAACATTTACAAGCCGTGTTTTCAGTACTAAAGGAGCAACATCTGTATGAAAATCTCAAGAAGTGTTATTTCTATCAAACTGAGGTAACATTTCTTGGATTTATTATAATTGGTTCTGGTGTCAGGGTAGATGAAGTGTGATGCCTCAGGGGTAGGAATTGATGCTGTGTTGATGTAGGATAAGAAGCCCATTGCTTATTTCAGTGAAAAATTGAGTGGTACACCTTTAAACTACTTAATATATGATACGGAGTTCTATTCCTTAGTGAGGGCTTTGATGACATGGCAACATTATCTTCTTCCTAAAGAGTTCATTATTTATATAGATCATGAGTCATTGAAACACTTCAGAGGTCAGCAAAATCTATCAAAATGCTAAACCAAACGGGTAGAGTTTTTAGAGAGTTTTTCATATGTGATTAAGTATAAGAAGGGAAGCACGAATGTTGTAGCTGATGCCTTATTACACAGGTATGTACTTATCACCTCTCTACAATAAAAAAAGCTTGGTTTGAATTGATGAAGGAACAGTATTTGCTTGATGAGTTCTTGAAATTAATTGTTGAGAGATGTTTTGGAGGAAAGATAATTGATGGGTATTCTATGATAGATGGCTTTTTGTATAAGGTAGGAAAATTATGTATACCTTATGAGTCTTGATCATTGCCAATCGTACTTTTAATATTTATAATGCCTGTTCCTAATTCTAACTACGTTACAATAGGCAAATGTACCTACCGTGGACGTAATATAGTGTCAAGTACAGGGTCCTCCCATAGAGATACACCAACTACTAGTACTAACTCTGTTCCTATTATCTAACCGATGCTTAAATATGTTGGTTGAAACTTAATTACTCTAATATTAAAACTAATAACTCACTAACAACAATGGTTCAGAAGATTTATCAATTAACAAAAGCAACCTAGATCTTATTCTACTCCTTCTCTATCATGTAATTCATTAGATTTATGAAGATTGACGTAATTGACTTCTTATATTGTCGAATTCCCTAGTCAAGTTAACTAATTTCTCAAGTACATTAACCTATCTAATCCTAGGTTTATCAAATAGGATCTCTCCTTAATTAATAACAACCTAGAATTGCATAAAGCACAAGAATTCGCATCAAAATAATCGATGTAAACAGAAAACTCTTGTTTCCTATCTCTAGAAGAACAATCAAATCTCATTAATTGCATTAAATCTAATCATAAAAGCAATTTCTCAATTAACTAATATGATATCATGCATAAATTCATATTCCGGATCTATGAATCTAAGAAACAATTGAAGGGCATGCAATTAATCATAAGAAAGTCAACAACTTCGCATTAAAAACCGAATCTTCATCACATGACAGAGAAGTTTCGAATAAAATCTAGATTTAGAGTCTACTCCTCCCTAAATTGGACAAACGAAATACAATTACTGGAAGAATAAATAAAATTCATAGTCACAGCCCTTAAAGATAGAATCTTCTTCTTCGTGGGTCTTCAATCTCCTTTTGAATTGATGGAATCTTCTTTCCCCTGCTATTATGAGAGTTAGAGCAAGTACAAAATTCGTAACCTCCTTTCTAGGGCAACTAATGGTCTATTTATACATGTACCCGGGTTGGATACATACACGAGCGGATACACGAGTAGTGTATCTTGTTCGTGTATCTCGTGCTTTCTTCCAAGCGTCCTTATGTGAATATACACGAGTAAGTACATGGGAGTGTACATCGGTCGTGTATTTGAAACATCATTGCACAGCAGCAAAACTTAGATACACAAGTAAAGTACATGGGCATGTACTTTGCTCGTGTACTTTCCAGACATCCACTTCAATATACACAAACAAAGTACATGGGCGTGTATCTCACTCGTGTACTTTCCAGACATCCACTTCAGTATACACAAGCAAAGTACATGGGCGTGTATCTCGCTTGTGTACTTTCCAGAATTCTTTTCTTCACATGTATTGTATCCAATTCCTTCCAAACTTGATCCGACTCTTTAGAACTCCTTCCCTTAGCTCCAAAATACTCTAGAAAATCCTGAAATTGACATTCATTCCATTAAGCATCCTTTTCTTCAATAAATCATCTAAAAATTCAATAATAAAGCACAATTTCATTACTCTGGATAAAGGTATTTTGCGACTTATCAAACTTCCCCACACTTAAGTCTTTGCTTGTCCTCAAGCAAAACAAAACATTGATCAAACTTCTCATTAATCATGATTGTCGTTACTAAATAAAACTACTCAGATATTAGCATTTGTGAATTTTAATCTTTAAAGCTCAATGCAATCCCTCAATCTGATGTGTGTTTCTCACCTTATCATGAAAGTATTGTAACAAAGATACTTTAGTCAAATTTCTAGGATTAATCAGAGTAGACCAATCTTTACCCTTGTCATTTTAACAATGGGTTTTATGATCAAAATTAGACACAAGATCAATCAAAGCAAAAGAAAACGTGGTACATTTCAACCACCATTAAAAAGTCTAATATCTTCTCAATTATCTCTCTTAGTGAAGCAATCAATAATGAAAATACATTGCATCTATGTTTCCCCTGGATTCCTCCTCCTTTTTGGTTGATCTCTTCAAAGATTTTATTCTTTGTGTTCACACTGGTTTCATCCTTTTTTTTTTTTTTTTGAAATCTTGCAACCTATGTAACGAGTTTTTAGCCGATAATCCTAGGCTCGTTACCTAAGTTAACGAACGTTATCCCCTCAATTGAGGGTGTTCCTATGGGCTTAAATACTCGAGTTACAAGACCCTCTCAACTTTTGGCTTTATGGTATTTCATTTTATTACGGTAATTTCCTCGATCGGCCGATCCCAAGCCAGACGACCTTAGGTGACCAGGTTTTAAAGGAACCCCATCGAACCTCTATTACCTTAACTTATTATTTTGACTAGTTAGTAGTGGAGTCAAACTTCGCTCTTCTGAGGGACCAAAGCCTGCCCATACTAACCAATCCTTTATTTTTCAAGTATAACATGCTTTCATTAAATTATTACTTTAAAGAGATCTTCTAAGAAGGATCACCAAGAGAATCATTTCATTTGCCCTTTCATGAAAGATTACATGGCTCTCAAGATCTTTGAGTTTCACAACAATTTTATCCCATAACTTTGACTAAGTATCAATGTTCCAAAGAAGACCAAGGTGACATGCACAACACTCTTTTAGAGGAATTCAGTCACTAAATGCTACAATACTATGTAATTTGCAATCATGATTTCAAAATTCGATTATCAAGCAAAAAGAGAAAAACAAAAATTAGGGGAAATTTTTTGAATGACTCATACAATTCAACACAACCTTTATCAAATTTCTCTAGTATCCCTTTCCCCACACTTAAATTGAGACATTGTCCCCAATGTCTTTATCATTCAAGAACGTAATGAGAAATAAAGAGGTAAAAAGAAAAAATAAAAAGAAAAGGAATTGAGACTTCCCGAGATTCAATAGGTGATGGACCAATTGCATAGCTAGCAGAATGTCGATGAGGATGAACTAGCACCATCCCACTTTCTCTTAGCAGGGGTGGTCTTCTTCTTCTTAGTAAACTTTGGTTTAACTGCACAAGTCTTTGTGACCATCTGAATCAATCACAATGGTCTCAAAATAGGGTAGGTTTGTTAAGTACACAAAGAAAATGATAGGACTTGCATTGGGTTTCCAAAATAAGGAGGAGGATAGCACGGTTGAGATACACAACCAGGGTACACAACCGTGTACCTAGTTGTGTATCTGCCCATCTAGTACATGCACAAATTACCATAGGAACGCTTACAATCAGGTTTTGTGGCTTTAGTCTATTATCAACCTACCTTCCTGAAGGCCAACAATGTAACTACAACACACCCAAAGCATCATCAAATGATAAAGTTCGAATCTTGATTCTAAGAAGCTAGGTGCGATAGTTTAGTGATCATAAAAAACAAAATGGCCTCATAACTTGGTTTCTAAGAAGAAGATCGGAAAAGAAACACAACAACATTGTTCCAGAAACCCACAAAATCAAAATCCCAAATATTCATGTTCAAACCTTAACTATCGATTCACTTATTTGGCAGCCACTCAAGACATCAATCATATATGCATTCACGTGAGTTCAAAATGTCTACAGATCTATCAACAATCGACTTCCACAATGCGAAATCACTCATCATACCATCGTCATAGATGCAAGCATGTATGGTAGTCGTAAAAGAAAACCGAGTAGCAACCTTATTGCAATAAGTATTGAAGAAGAAGAAGAGAGAACTTACCTTGAATCCTTGAAACGGAAGAAGTTTGTAGTGTGGAAAGGACAACCACGGTATGGAGGAGTAGAGTGGGAGTGAGTGGGTCAAATACACGAATGGAGAATAGGTCGTGTAAATGGCAGAGTGAAGTGAGGAGTCCTTTTATAGTACGAGCAGAAAAATTAGATACACGACCAAAGTACACGGTTATGTACTTTGGTCGTGTACTTTGGAATCCTTTCTGTGGGTTAGATACACGAACGTGTACCTTGTTCGTGTATCATGGGAGAGCATTCTGTAGGTAGATACACAACCAGGTACATGAGCGTGTACCTTTTTCGTGTATCTGGGAGAGCCTTCTGTGGGTTAAATACATGACCAGGTACACGAGCGTATACCTTGTTCGTGTATATAGAGGGGGTGTTCTATGGGTCAGATACACGACCAAGTACACGAGCGTGTACCTTGTTCGTGTATCGAATTGTGCATTTTGTGGGTTAGATACACGACCAGGTACACGAGCGTGTACCTTATTCGTGTATCTCTGATATTTACACAATGAGCATATTTTGAAGTGCACGGGAGGGCACGCTATGACGTATTTCCCTTTGGTATTGCAAAGTCAATTTAGACACCCTCTAGCATGTGTGAGAAACCTGGATACACGACTAGTGTACCCGGTTGTGCAGATCAAAGTACATGCCTGTCATCACTTCATCTTGCATTCCCTTGAAAAGGTCTCCCTTCCTGAATTTCCCCACACTTAAAGCTTAAAAGAAGCTCTATTAAGGTGACTTTCATAGAATCCACACTTGGTTAGCCCCTTTGTAGCTTGCTGTCCTGCAAAAGTTACTCCAAAACAACGGATGATAAAAATAAAAAAAATAATAAATAAAGAAGAAAACTTACTTAAGCAACATGGGTTGCCTCCCAAGAAGCACTGTTGTTTAACGTCGTTAGCTCGACGTAATGAATCGGTGGAGCTCAAATGGAGATGAGAATGAGGTTTAGCTCCTCCTTTTCTTCCAAAACTGTTTTGTCCCCAAAGTAATGCTTAAGCCTTTGACCATTCACCTTGAAAATACCTTTCTTGGAGATTTTATAACCCAAGACAATACCTTCTTTTGCCATAAAATGGCACTTCTCCCAATTTAGGACCAGGTTAGTGTCTTCACAACATTGCAACACTAACTCAAGATGGTGTAGACACTCATCAAAAGAATTCCCAAGAATAGAAAAATCATCCATGTATACTTCCCTCTTGTCTCCTACCATATCCTCAAAAATAGCCATCATGCGTCGCTGAAAGGTGGCTGGAGCGTTGCATAATCCGAAAGGCATGCGTCGATAAGCGAAGGTCCCAAAAGGGCATGTGAATGTCATCTTTTCCTGGTCTTCGAGTGCGATAGGAATCTGAGAATATCTAGACATCCCATTGAGGAAACAGTAATATGCATGACCAGCTAACCTTTCAAGCATTTGGTCCACAAATGGAAGAGGAAAATGATCCTTTCGAGATGTGTCATTTAGCTTGCGGTAATCTATACAAGCTCTCCATCCAGTGATAGCTCTCATCGGGGTGAGTTCATTTTTTTTCATTCGGTACTACTGTCATACCGCCTTTCTTCAGAACTACTTGAATGGGGCTCACCCATGAGTTATCAGAAATCGGGTAGATCATTCTTGCATCAAGCAATTTGATGACTTCCTTTTTTACAACATCTCTCATATTTGGATTAAGTCGGCGTTGTGGTTGTACCACTGGCTTGACACGATCTTCCATCAAAATTTTGTGTGTACAAAACGATGGGCTAATCCCCTTTATATCTGCAATTTTCCATGTAATTGCTTTCTTGTGTTGCCTTAGGACATGCAATAACCTTTCCTGTTGATCTTGATCCAGATTTGATGCAATTATGACTGGAAGTTTAGAATCTTCTTCCAAAAATGCATATTGAAGGTAGTATGGCAGTTGTTTCAATTCTAGCTCAGGTGGTTCCTCAATTCAAGGTTTCGATCTCTGAATGGTGGATCTATTCATACCTTCAAAGCTTCTTTCTTCTCTCAACTCAGGATTATTATTAAGCTGATTGACAACTGCTCTAATCGCCATATTTTCAGGTTGCTCCTTCTCCCCATTCATTAAACACAATTCCAATGCACCACTAATCGATAAGTCTTGCAATGAATCTGAAACTGCGAAGTCAAGGCAGTCGATTGCATAGCATGTATCATTATGGTGCAAGCTTTGTCTAAGGACGTCAGGAATTTTCACTATGACCTCTTCATTTCCCATTCTCAACACTAACTTCCCATCCCCAACATCAATTATGGCTAACAGTAGCCAAAAATGGCCTCCCCAATATAAGAGGGACCTCCACATCTGCTTCCATGTCAAGGATGACAAAATCTGCCGGGAAGATGAAGTCCTGCACCTTCACTAATACATCTTCGACTACTCGTCTCGAGAATTTGACTGATCGATCGGCTAACTGAAGACTCATTTTGGTCGATTTCGGCTCTCCAATACCCAATTTCTGGAACATCTTGTATGGCATCAAATTAATACTGGCTCCCAAATCAGCCAATGCTCATTCTACAGATAAATTCCCTATCAGGCAAGGGATGGTAAAGCTCCCAGGATCTTTTAACTTCTTTGGGAGTTTGTTCTGAATTACCGTAGAGCATTCTCCTCCTAAAGTTATAGTGGAGAACTCTTCAAGATTCCTTTTGTTCGATAGCAACTCTTTCAAAAATTTTGCATATCGTGGCATTTGTGATAATGCCTTAACCAGTGGAAGGTTGATATGCAATTGCTTGAATATCTCTAAAAATCTGCCATAATGCCCATCTGTTCTATCCTTCTTGAGTCGTGCTAGATAAGGAACATTGGGCTTGTATTCTGGGATTAATGGAGATGATGATTTCTCTTTAGGTGATTTTTCTGAATGCTTTCCCCCTTCTTTGAGAACTGCTTGTTCTTTTGCTGGTTCAGTCACCTGACTCTCTTCTTCTTGAACCTTTAGTTGTAGTTCCTTACCACTTTATAATGTGACAGCTTTAACATGTTCTCTTGGGTTGGTTTCCGTGTTTCTCGGTAGTGAACCTTGAGATCTCTCTGATAGAAGCTTAGCTATCTGACCGACCTGGTTTTCAAGATTGTGTATTGATGCCTCATGATTCTTCGAAGCCGAGTCCTGATTTTTCAGAATCAAATCTAAGGACTTCTGTCGGTCTTCTGAATCCTTGATGAATTTTGTGAGGAGATCTTCAATTGGCGGTTTAGAACTTTGGACCATTGGCCTCTGATAACCTGGTGGAGGATTCGGATTGCCCTTCTGATTATTACTGTTGTTAGTCCAAGAAAAATTTGGGTGATTTCTCCATCCTGGGTTATAAGTATTGCTGCATGGATTGTTTTGGGGCCGAATTGGGTTTCCCAAACAATCCACTTGCTCTGTTTGCCCTTCCTCACCACCTGAGGGTTCCATAATAGCTAGCTGATGTTGTGAGACAGCCAACCCATCGATCTTTCTAGATAAAGCCTCAACTTTGGACATGATAGAAGTTGCCACATCCACTTCAAGAATGCCTGCCACCTTCTTTTCTCTGCCCCTACCATGTGACCATTCATAATTATTCACGGCCATATCTTCAAAAAGAGTCAAACTTTCTTCAGGAGTTTTATGGTTCAAGGTGCCACCAGCTGCGGCATCTATTGTTTGTCTCGTTTGATAGTTCAACCCATTATAAAATATCTGATTTTGAAGCCACTCTAGGATCCCATGGTGTGGGCATTTCCGCATTGAGTCCTTGAATCTCTCCTAGGTTTCATACAAAGTCTCCATGTCATACTGATGATAAGATTAAATCTCAGCTCGAAGTTTAGTGGTCTTTGAAGGAGGGAAGAATTTGTGCATAAACTTCTTAATCAGACCTTGCCATGTAGTAATGGAGTTCCTCGGTAAAGAATTTAACCACTGCTTAGCCTTGCCTTTCAAAGAGAATGGGAAGAGCCTGAGGTGGATCGCATCATCACTAACTCCATTAAATTTGAAGGTATCGCATATCTCCAGAAAGAGTTGGATATGCGCATTTGGATCTTCATCCTGTAAACCATCAAATTGAGTATATTGCCACACCATCTGAATCACGGCGGGCTTAAGTTCAAAATTATTTACCTCCACTCGAGGACGAACTATGTTAGAGCTAACGCCTATCAAGTTTGGCCTGGCAAAATCAGAATTGGTTCTAGGTAGCTCATTAACTCGACCATCTCTATTATCAACCAGTTGATGATTCGAGGGATCCACAACAACATTTCCTTGATTCAGCTCTTGAGCACGATTATTGAATTGATCAGCCATTTCTTCCTTCAGTGATTCTCCTTGAATACCAAATGATGTTGACTCAGTCGAGTGTTGCTTTTTCTGATAACGACAAATAATTTTCTCTGGCTCAGGATTAAAAACAGCCAGTTCCTTGGAGCGACTTCTGGTCATGCACTGTAAACGTAATACAAATCAATTATGAGCTCCAAATTCTCAGGAAGAAAAGGGAAAAAAGATAAGAAAGAAATAAATTGGTTAAATTAATAAGTAAAAAGTGTTTCTAATATTGGCGTATCCCTGGCAACGGCATCAAAAACTTGATCGTTGCCAATCGTAGTTTTAATATTTATAATGCTTGTTCCTAATTCTAACTACGTTGCAATAGGCAAGTGTACCTACCGTGGACGTAATATAGTGTCAAGTACAGGGTTGTCCCATAGAGATACACCAACTACTAGTACTAACTCCGTTCCTATTATCTAACCGACGCTTAAATATGTTGGTTGAAACTTAATTACTCTAATCTTAAAACTAATAACTCACTAACAACAATGGTTCAGAAGATTTATCAATTAACAAAAGCAACCTAGATCTTATTCTACTCCTTCTCTATCATGTAATTCATTAGATTTATAAAGATTGACGTAATTGACTTCTTATACTATCGAATTCCCTAGTTAAGTTAACTACTTTCTCAAGTATATTAACCTATCTAATCCTAGGTTTATCAAATAGGATCTCTCCTTAATTAATAGCAACCTAGAATTGCATAAAGCACATGAATTCGCATCAAAATAATCGATGTAAACAGAAGACTCTTGTTTCCTATCTCTAGAAGAACAATCAAATCTCATTAATTGCATTAAATCTAATCATAAAAGCAATTTCTCAATTAACTAATATGATATCATGCATAAATTCATATTCTGGATCTATGAATCTAAGAAACAATTGAAGGGCATGCAATTAATCATAAGAAAGTCAACAACTTCACATTAAAAACCGAATCTTCATCACATGACAGAGAAGTTTCGAATAAAATCTAGATTTAGAGTCTACTCCTCCATAAATTGGACAAACGAAATACAATTACTGGAAGAATAAATAAAATTCATAGTCACATCCCTTAAAGATAGAATCTTCTTCTTCGTGGGTCTTCAATCTCCTTTTGATTTGACGGAATCTTCTTTCCCCTGCTGTTATGAGAGTCAGAGCAAGTACAAAATTCGTAACCTCCTTTGTAGGGCAACTAATGGTCTATTTATACATGTACCCGGGTTGGATACATACACGAGCGGGTACACGAGTAGTGTATCTCGTTCGTGTATCTCGTGCTTTCTTCCAAGCGTCCTTATGTGAATATACACGAGTAAGTACATGGGAGTGTACATTGGTCGTGTATTTGAAACATCGTTGCACAGCAGCAAAACTTAGATACACAAGCAAAGTAGTACATGGGCGTGTACTTTGCTCGTGTACTTTCCAGACATCCACTTCAATATACACAAACAAAGTACATGGGCATGTATCTCACTCGTGTACTTTCCAGACATCCACTTCAGTATACACAAGCAAAGTACATGGGCGTGTATCTCGCTTGTGTACTTTCCAGAATTCTTTTCTTCACATGTATTGTATCCAATTCCTCCCAAACTTGATCCGACTCTTCAAAACTCCTTCCCTTAGCTCCAAAATACTCTAGAAAATCCTGAAATTGACATTCATTCCATTAAGCATCCTTTTCTTCAACAAATCATCTAAAAATTCAATAATAAAGCACAATTTCATTACTCTAGATAAGGGTATTTTGCGACTTATCAAGTCTCTTAGAGAGTTATTGGTGAGGGAAGCTCATGCTGGAGGATTATCTGGTCATTTTGGTGGAAAGAGAACTTTGAAGTTGTTGAAGGAGCATTTTTACTAAAGGGTTATGATGAAGGATGTCCATATGGTATTGGAAAGGTGTGGTATCTATAAGAGGGCAAAAGAAAATAACGGAGTTTAAGGTGAATATATGCCTACCTACACAACCTTGGAATGATATTAGTATGGATTTTGTTTTGGGTCTACCTAGGACACAGAGAGGAAATGATTCCATTATGGTTGTTGTTGATCGCTTCAGTAAAATGTCACATTTTGTGCCTTGCCACAAAATGGATGATGGACTTTTTATCGCTAACCTTTTTGTGCAAGAAATTGTAAAAACTATATGGTATTCCACACAGCATAGTGTCTGATAGAGACACTAAGTTTCTTGGAAGACACTATGGAAAAGACTTGGTACAGAGGTTGTTAATCATACTCTTGGTGCCTTACTAAGAGCAATGATCGGTAATAATCTTACTGATTAGGACTTATGTCTCCTTATAGTTGAGTTCGTTTACAATAGGTCAACTCATAGTTCAACTAGTAAGTCTCCCTTTGAAGTCGTATATGGCTATAATCCTACTTTTCCATTAGATTTAATAGCTAGTCCAGAAATAAGGGAAGAAAGCTTGAGTGGAGTAGAACGAGCTAAGGAGATTCAAAAACTTCACCAAAGGATGATTGAATATCTTCAAAAAACTTAAGATTAGTAGAAACTTCAGGGCAACAAAAAAAGAAAAAGCAGGATTTATAATCCAGGTGATCTAGTCTGGATTAATCTCAACAAAGACAGGTTTCCTCATAAAAAGTCACAGAAGCTTTCACCTAGAGCAGATGGACCTTTCAAAGTTATAAAGCACATAAAAAATAATGCATACAGGTTACAATTGCTAGGAGGATATGGCGTCTTTGCTACATTTAATGTTGCAGACCTATTACCATATATACGAGATGACATTCATGAAGACCTATAAGATTTGAGGGAAAATCTTCCATAGGCCCGAGGAGATGATGGGAATTATACATCTGTAGGACCTATAATAAGAGCAACAGCCAGAGGACTACAAAACTTAGTGATGAGGATACTTTTTGAACAATTGGAACCTGAAGACATTCGTTTAGTGTCTTTGTTTACTTTATATAATTATTTTGCATTTCATCAGGTACATTTGTCGATATTACAGGACGGCGAGCAAACACACTAGTGCTTGGCTTGTGAGTGATTCATGGACTTAAATAAATCAAGAAGAAACCGGCTATACATTATTCCATTGACCATGGCAGAACCGACCTTATGTAGCTATTTTCTTTTGTTAATTTTTCCATATTTAGAACAAGTATAAATACTTGTAAAAAGGGAACACAAGGGGACTTTGAATATCATTTTGGCAGTTGCCTCTTTTCATGTGTAAGGGTTTTCTCTCTACAAAACACTCTTATCAATTCTAATATAGGGTTGTGGCGAGTGTGATACGAACCACGCCCACGTATGACGAAACCCTATACCAATACGTTTGGAATTACAACCCAAGATGCCAAAACAATCAAAGTGGAACTGTGACCCGTTGCCTATAGATGAGGCAAGAACCTTGGTATATTTTGTTGACGCCACAATCGGGATGAAAGACCGATTGATAAGTCTGGTTTGAACACCACAGAAGAAATCCGATAGGTTCAAGAGAAGTTCTTTGGAGAACCAAGAGAGGAATTCCCTCAAATTGTGTTATTTAATGTTATATGTATGTTCTATATTCTATTTTCCAACCCTAGCAGCTTTTAATAGGGTTTACAACTCGTAAAACAAAAGCCTAAAACAACATAACATAATAAAGTTGCGGAAAAATAACAAACAGGCAATGTACGTCGGCAGCGTAGTAGCCGGCATAGGATGTACACCGGGTATATAGGCCAGCGGCGTAGCAGCCGGTGTAGTCCCTCTGTCGCGCTCTAATTGCAATGCCGGTTCAAAGCCGGCAGCGTTTAAGCCAACGTTGTCAAGGCCGGCAGCTTTGATCTCCTATGCTTTGATCTCCTTGAATGACTTGTGCAAATGCAAGGTCATTCTCATGGTTCCTCCAATCTTTTTCGGCTTCTTGGATATCCTTTATTAGCCCGTTAAGTGCTTCCTTGAATCGTTTCGCTCGAGTTCTTGTGATTGGTCCAGGTGGCACTTCAAGAGGATCCACATTCCACCTTCTAGCTTGACTCCCATCATGGCTTTCATCATTCCCCTACTCTTGAAAAGGATTTGTCCTCAAATCATGATGGGAATCAAAATCCGACAAGACCTATCATTAGGACAAAAATTGAAGGATTTCAAATCTTGGCAATGAGGGCCCATTTCAAGCAGATCAACCTCGGAATAAATTATTATCTAACCTCTTTTATCTTATTCATGAATTGTATATTCCAACAGGTATGCTTATTTGGTTTCACAAGGCGATGGATAAACTCACTAAGACTCAGCTTGTGGGTTATCTATGGACCGACCTGAACCGGCGATGAGTTGAACCGACGGATTCCATCATGAAGCTAGCCTGCCGAAGATTATTTTCTTTACTTGTAATTTATGTTTGAACCATTTATTTTGTAAGCTTTATGGGACATTTTATTTGGTTGTATTTTACCTTTAGGACCGGCCACCCTATAGTGGCATAGTTGTGATTTTTTAGTCATTCTAACCCTAAAGGGTGCAAGTATACATACTTGCAAATTAGGGTTTTTGAGGAGCTTTTTGAACATTTGGAAAAACACCCCCTTTGTGCCGTGAGAGAGAGTGCCTCTTTCAAGCATTTGCTCTTATCAATTTCCTTAGTGAAATTGTGGCGAGTTAGCTTGGATTTGTTGTGTGTTATATCAACAAATTACAAGTTGATCCTAATTCCAAACTAGTGAGTCATATCTGGTGAGGATTTAGTTACTTTTATGTACTTTTTGTTCTTATGAAATTAGGGTTCTAAGATTCGGAATTTGAAGGAATTTTGAATTGAAATTGAATCCCATTTCATTTTCATTCTTGCAATCAACGTTATATCATATATTGTTGTTCATCAATATTTCGGTTTCTTGAGGAATTTTGAGTCATTTCCTTTGTTTGTGGCGTGGTTGATCATTGACAATTCATTCCCTTTTTAGTTGATTGTGCTTGACCCCCCTTTAGGCACATCATCTTTTGGTATCAGAGCTATATCAAATTTGGATTTAAGATTCAAACACATCATCATTGAAAAATTGGTTACAAGTGTTAAGGATTTGCGCCATTTGAGGACTAGATTGATTGGCATTGTTTGTGTGTCTTTTAATCTTGTTTGCATGTGCTTAATCTTGGAAATAGGCACATCATCTTTTTGGCATCAGAGCTACAGGTTTAAGAGGAGGGATTGTTGCAATTGGGATTTTGAAAGTTAATTTTGTTATCTTCATCTTGCCGTGAGTTGCTTAAGGTTTAAGAGGAGGGATTGTTGCAATTGAGTTTTCGGAAATTGATTGTTTTAATTTCATCTTGCCGTGAGTTACTTGAAGGTTGATGAGAAGGGTTATGTTGATTGAAGTTTGAGAATTGAAGTTTTTGTCATACCATTGTTAACCGAATTGTAGGAGAGTGGAAATTCGGAACAATTGAATGTATTTTGTTGTTGTTACCTTGATATTTATGTGATTGATCTTTGTTGAAGAGGATAAATGAAGCTTCTGATTTGAAAGAAAAGTTTGGTTATTGTCTTCATCCTTGCCGTGTGTTGTTTACGTGAGGAAGGAGGAGGAAAGTTAGTGCAAGTTAGGAAGTGCAATTGTGTAGGAAGAGAATTGTGTTTATTTTGCATTGTTGAATTCGGAATTGTGGAAGGATATGTGCAATTTTCAGATTTGATTAGTGTGTAAGAAAGGAAGTTATTTGATTTCAAAACAAGCATTAAGAGTGAGGGAGTTAATTGTGCTTGTTTGAATTTGAAAATTTGCATCTTACCAAATGTGGAGGAGTTGCAATTAGTGAAGAGGATTGATTTTCAAATTTAAATGCTGCCTTTCTTATGTTAATTTCGGTTGAAAAATTGTGTTGAAGTGGACAAAGTGCACCGTGAGTGTGTAAGAGTGTATATGGTGTTGTGTGTGCAAATTGGAAGTGGAAGTGTATAATTTCCAGAATTGAATTTGCGTGGAAGAAGAGGAAACAATTTGAATTGAAACACATCCATTTACTTCAAGTAGTTAAGATTGGTATTGAATATATTTCATTTGAATTTGAAATTGATTCTTACCATTTGTGGCAAAGTTGCATTAAGGGTGTCACTTGTAAAAATTGTTGCCGTGTATGTGGAAGTGTATAGTTGTTGTTGCCGTTTCTTGTTGTTGTTGCAATTTAAAGAAGCCTATTAGTTAGTTGTTGTTTGTTCCTACCTTGGAAGTGAAGGGTTGCAACATATTCTTGTTGCGTAAATTTAGTGTGTTGTGTGTAAAGTGTATAAGTGGCGGAGTGAGTTGGTTTTTGGCGTGAATTGTTTTTGTGAAGCAAGTGTGCTACAATTACTAGACATTACATTGGTACATCAAATAGATTGCATCCACAAAAATGTCTATTAATAGTGTGAATGGAGGAATGAGTGATGTAGCATATAGTCGAATTGGTGGAGGTCAGGGTTCTAATGTTGCAGGTGGGAGGACCTTAGATGAACAACTTCGGGACCTTAGAAAACTTGTTACTACATTAGCAACAAGGATTGATAGGATGACATTGCCACCACCACCAGTGGTACACCTTTAGGAGCCACCTAGAGCAAAGGGAGATTATCATGCTCTTAGAGAAGATAGAGTTGGTAATTTCGGACTTAAACCATTCCCAGAAATGGAATTTAGACCACTTAGAGGCTCAGAGTGTGCAGAGCTACAAATGCCTTCACTTGAAGATAAGGGTTCCACAGATGAAAGATGTCAAACACCACTGTGCCAACCTTCAGAGGTTTCTGAAGGTAATGATCAGTTGGACCAATTGTTAGAAGACTCTAGGGATTAGCATAACAGGGATGAGTCAGAGGAAACAAACTCGTTGGAAAGTGTTGAGATAGAGGAAACATCAGTCGATAATGAGTCCTTGTTTTGTTACAGGAGAGATACATCCTAGAGACGGAGGAAAGAAAACAATCATCTACTATAGTATTTCAGATATTGGGATTCTGTAGAGATACTCCTTCAGATGGATTACTTTTAGGAAACAGAGTCTCTGCTGCATTTGAACTGCAAGATTTGAGGTCAAATCTTTTTGAGGTCCAAGGAGATGATGGGAATCAAATCCGACAAGACCTATCATTAGGACAAAAATTGAAGGATTTCAAATCTTGGCAATGAGGGCCCATTTCAAGCAGATCAACCTCGGAATAAATTATTATCTAACCTCTTTTATCTTATTCATGAATTGTATATTCCAACAGGTATGCTTATTTGGTTTCACAAGGCGATGGATAAACTCACTAAGACTCAGCTTGTGGGTTATCTATGGACCGACCTGAACCGGCGATGAGTTGAACCGACGGATTCCATCATGAAGCTAGCCTGCCGAAGATTATTTTCTTTACTTGTAATTTATGTTTGAACCATTTATTTTGTAAGCTTTATGGGACATTTTATTTGGTTGTATTTTACCTTTAGGACCGGCCACCCTATAGTGGCATAGTTGTGATTTTTTAGTCATTCTAACCCTAAAGGGTGCAAGTATAAATACTTGCAAATTAGGGTTTTTGAGGAGCTTTTTGAACATTTGAGAAAACACCCCCTTTGTGCCGTGAGAGAGAGTGCCTCTTTCAAGCATTTGCTCTTATCAATTTCCTTAGTGAAATTGTGGCGAGTTGGCTTGGATTTGTTGTGTGTTATATCAACAAATTACAAGTTGATCCTAATTCCAAACTAGTGAGTCATATCTGGTGAGGATTTAGTTATTTTTATGTACTTTTGTTCTTATGAAATTAGGGTTCTAAGATTTCAAAATTTAAAGGAATTTTGAATTGAAATTGAATCCCATTTCATTTTCATTCTTGCAATCAACGTTATATCATATATTGTTGTTCATCAATATTTCGGTTTCTTGAGGAATTTTGAGTCATTTCCTTTGTTTGTGGCGTGGTTGTTCATTGACAATTCATCCCTTTTTAGTTGATTGTGCTTGACCCCCCTTTAGGCACATCATATTTTGGTATTAGAGCACATCATCATTGAAAATTTGGTTACAAGTGTTAAGGATTTGCGCCATTTGAGGACTAGATTGATTGGCATTGTTTATGTGTCTTTTAATCTTGTTTGCATGTGCTTAATCTTGGAAATAGGCACATCATATTTTGGTATCAGAGCACATCATCATTGAAAATTTGGTTACAAGTGTTAAGGATTTGCGCCATTTGAGGACTAGATTGATTGGCATTGTTTGTGTGTCTTTTAATCTTGTTTGCATGTGCTTAATCTTGGAAATAGGCACATCAAATCATCGCCTACATCAAAAGGACTCAGATCAGTAACATTAAAAGTAGAACTTACTTGATACTCACCTAGCAAATCTAACTTGTATGCATTATCATTGATGCGCTCAAGAATCTGAAATGGTCCATCGCCTCTAGGAAGTAATTTAGATCGACGTTACATAGGAAACCGCTCTTTACACATGTGAACCCAAACCCAGTCTCCAGGTTCAAAGACAGCTTGTCGACGACCCTTGTTGGCTTGTTTCACATATTGTTATGTCCTCCATTCAATGTTGAGCCTTGCCTTCTCATGGAGCTGTTTAACAAATTCTGCTTTCTTCTTACCATCTAGATTAACATACTCAGAAATAGGAAGAGGTGATAAATCCAAAGGAGTTAGTAAATTAAAACCATACACAATTTCAAAAGGAGTAAATTTAGTAGCAGAATGCATTGTGCGATTATAAGAAAATTCAACATGAGGCAAACAATCTTCCCAACTTTTAATGTTCTTTTTAATGATAGCCCTCAACAAAGTAGATAAAGTTCGATTTACTACCTCAGTTTTGACCATCAGTCTGTGATGACAAGTAGTAGAGAACAATAACTTAGTTCCTAACTTAGCCCACAGGGTCTTCTAGAAATAGCTCAAGCACTTAGCATCCCGATCCGATACGATTGTTCTAGGCATACCATGCAATCTCACAACTTCCCTAAATGTTTTTTAAAAAAACCCCAAAGGGTTTTAGTTTACCCCCAAAATCCCCTTTTTATCCTCCTCCATAAAACCCCCTTTTCTTTAAATAACCTCTTAAAGGAAAATTTTGGGAATTTGCAAAGTTTTTTTTCCCCTTAAACAAAAAAATCCCTCTTTGCTTAAAAAAATTTTCCGGGCCCAATTTTTTCACAACAAAATACTCTTCACAAATTCTCGATCATTAGTTACAATTTTTTAAATATCTCAAAACCAAGTATTTGGGAACAAAGAAAAGATAAAACTTCCCTTTTTTGAAAAGGCATCAAAAAACATTTTTTTTTACCTTGCTTTTTATGGGACATAAAATTTTTCGATAAACTCCCCCCAACGACATCCTTTTTTTAGCTTTTTTTTGCCCCCTTCAAGTTTTCAAGGATTCATGATTAGTGTGGATCACGAAATTCTTTTGGCTAAAGAAGGGGGGTTGGGGGCCAATTTCCCCAGTGCTCAAACCAATGCATATAACTCCTTGTCTAAGTGGGGTTTTTTCAGGTTCCCCACTTAACTTCTCACAAAAAGAACGAAATTGGCTCCTTTTTTGCATTTAAAACGCTCCAATACCTACCCTAAAGCATCACACTCAATTTTCAAAATTTTAGAGAAAACAGTTAAACAAATTTTGTGGCGCATGAGTCAACTTATTTTTTAAACTTTTTAAAAAAGTTTTCCCATTTCTCCCCCCCAACTGAACCCCCCATTCTTCTTGGGTTACTTTAGTAAGTGGGGTTGAAGGTGCTAAATCCTTTACAAACCCCCATAAAAGCTCCCCTTTCCATGGAAAAATCCGAATGTTACTCCATTGTTGGACAGCCCTTTTTTTATCGCCCCCGAATCTTGTCTTCATCAACCTGTATTCCATGGCACTAACAATAAAACCCGAAAACAAACCCCAAAAAAAAATTTTCTTTTTCAAAATGCCTTTTTGACGTTTGCAAAAAGCTCCTTTAAAACAATTTAAAAAAATCCCTCAAGGGAATTTTATGGTTTCCCCCAAAATCTTGCTGAAATGAGGATATCATCAAAAACAAACCCCAAAAATTTCCCAAAAATAAACCCAAAAATATTCAAAGTTTCATGAAAGTGTATGCGTTAGTTAAACCGAAACATTACTAACCCACTCATATAATCCATAATTTTTTTTTTAAATGCATTTTTCCCTTCATAAATTTCCCATTCTTTAAATTTTGGGGATATCCCTTTTCCAAAACAATTTTTGGGAAAAGGGCATAAAAACTCTGAACTCCCTCAACATGTCCCTCCCAAGCGAGGTTTTGGGTGCGATACTTTTCCTGATGTTTTGATGGGACGGGAATCAACCACCCCTTTTTCCATGGGCCCCTCCTTCTTTAACATTAAAAATTTACAACCACAGGGGTTTATGCTTTTTCTCACATACCCCTTTTTTTTCCAGCAAGCATTTAACCCCCTTTGAAGTTCCTTTTTCTCTCTAAATTGCTCCTATTCTGGGTTATTTGGAATAGATGCTCCGGGGGACAAGGCAAACTATGCTCAATCCCAAATAGGTGAACCCCCTTTTGAATCTCCTCAGGGGAAAACACTTCAAGCCTGCACAATAACACAATCACACTAGGGCAAAATTTAAAAAAATTCGTTATATTCAAACAAATTTTCCCTTTAAAACCCGCAACAACATAGGTTGCTTCATCCTAAGCTTTCTCACGACACTCCCTTGCCCACAACCTTTCCCTTTTTCAAGGGTGCCTTCCTTTTTACTTACCACCAAAGTTGACCCCCCCCAAAATTGGCCTTCACACTCTTTCCCCCCTTTTCCTTTTTTTTCCTTTTGATAATTTTACTTTTGGGGTTTCCCTTTTTTTTTTTTTATTCTTTTTCTCTTCCCAAACTCCTTTTTTTTCCCTCCCCCTTTTATTTTTCAAAGTTGGGTTGGGCAACTATCCCCCATACACCTGTTTTGGTGTTAAGGGTTTAAAAATTAAAAGCTTTTGGGCCCTTTGGGGAACAAGGGATACTTTTTAAAAAAACCACATGAAAAAACCTTTCCCGTTTAAACTCAAGCCTCCCCAACAAAAAATGACCCCTGCATCGGCACTACATCCATAAAAACCTCATCCTCCCTACCTACCGTGGAAAAGCAATTAAGGCTTTTTACCACCTTGGTCTCCCCAAACATTCAAAAAAATGCCCAAATTTTATGGGCTAGGGGGTTTTTTGTGGCTTGAGCCCCCAAACCCCTTTAACAAACGAAAGTACCACTAAAATTAGGGTAAATTCCCCCCCTCCAAAATCAAAATGCAATATTCCCACTTAGATAAATCTAGTATGAAAAAATATTCTCTCATTTACCCCTCTTTTTCCTTTACCCCAAATTCAAAGCCGCTTTACATGCCACTAATTCCCACTCAAGTCCTCGGATCCTAGCACCTCCAAAGGAGGCTATCTTTATCTTCACTTTCCCCCCCCCAATCTCAAAACTCACCATCATCGCGCAAATTTATAACAGTCTATTTGGCATTTGACTAAAATATGGGCCCCCTTCCTTGGGATTTAAAAAAATTTAATGTCACAATTTTTAGGGTTTGAAAATCAGGGTTTTCCCTTTATTACCAAGAGAGAACCTCCTTGCTTTTTGCTCCCCCCTTTTTGGGTTGGGGGGAAAAGACCCTTTTCCCCTTTCCTTTTTCCAATGGGGTCTTCCAAGTAATGAATTTGCAACCCCGTTGGAAAATTTTGCAGTACTAAATACCTTTCCCCCTATTTTTGGTTTTCAACCTTTTTTTGCCATGTGAACAAAGTCTTCCAATTCCCCAAAAAGGGTGCAATTCTACCACATTTTTTAATCTCTCTTTTTAACCCAGCAAAAAAACCTACCCTGGGGAGCCTCTCTACCCCTTTCCCCAACATTTCCCCTAATCATGTAACCTCCACTTCCCTTAAAAAAATCATCCACACTTCCTTCCTTTCTTAAAGTTTTCAAATTTTTTGTACAATTTTGGATAGTATAAGCAGGAACAAAAAGCCCTTTTTCATTTACCCCCTTCACTCTTCCCAAACTCAAAAGGGGGTTCGCCATTTCCCTTTTTCTATTTAAAATCCCTTTGGGTCCCCCCCCATACTATGGCATAATCGGGAAAAATCCCAAAAAGGCAGCAAGCTTCAATTTTTTCCCCCACTTTAATTGTGACAAACAAACACAAACTCTACCTTCTTCTTTCCACCTAAGGGATGCTTGGGGTCATTCTTCCCCTTGGGGAAAGGGGGAAACTTCAAACTTTTTTTCTCTCAAAATTATTATCCCCCAAATTCCCACTCCTCTATCTTCCCAAACCCCGTTCCCCTATTCCTACCCCCATAACCTCTATAACTCCTGATAGAAAATTTTAACAAATTTCCCCATCAGAAATTTTCATCTCTACCCCCTTTTTCTCTTTTTAGAAAAAACTCTCCCTTACGCCCTTTTAAAAAACGTTTTTAGATTGCCTTTGTTTTTGCTTCCCGCCCCATGAATTTTTTTCCATTTCCCTTTCCTTTAAACATCCCCTTTTATCTCACTCCTCAAAGCTCATTTTCCCAAAACCAGCCTTTAAAACCCCCCCTCACCCTTCAAGGGGAATTTTGCCTTTACATAGTTCCTGCAATAAAGGGTTTTACTAACACAAATTTTTAAAAGAATTTTTAAACCCCACGGTTTTGCTCCCTCCTGGTTTCAAATCAAAAAGGATATCCTACAATTACTCGTGTTTTTCATAAATAGATATGTTTTCAACTCACTAATTTCCCCCTTTTTCAAACTCTTGGAAAATAATCCAAACCCCAAACCCAAAATCTTTTTTTAGAATTTTTAAAACAAACTCCCGGGGTTGAAATTTTTCCCTTTTTTTTTTCTTTTTTGTTGTCTTTGTTTTCGTTCTTCTCCCTTTTTTTTTTTTTTTTTTTAAAAAAGATTGGGGAAATTAAACTACACTACTCAAGAGACAAAAATTAAAACAAAGGAAATTGAGTATGAACGATGGTAATTCAAACTTGTTTTGAACAAATTTATATGAACGATTTGGGGTTTTGGGGTTTTTATTTTTACCTTTTTTAAACCCAACTATGTTTAACAAACCCAGGGTTTGAAAGCCAAAATGAAAACGAACCAGCCAGTGTGACAAAACCCCATACCCCTACGTTTGGGAAATTTCAACCCAAAGCCAAAACAATCAAAGGGGAACCGGGGACCCCTTTTCCTATAGATGAGGGGAAAAAACCCCTTTTTTTATTTGTTTTAGCCACCCAAAAGAAAATTTAAAGACCGGAAATTTATAAGTCTATTTTTTTAACCCAAGAAAGAAAACTGATAAGTTCAAGAAAGGGTTTTTTGGAGAAACCCCAAAAAAGAAAATTTCCCTTTTAAAAGTGTTATTTAAAGTTGTATGTATGTTCTATATTTTGTTTTTCCCAAACCCCGCAGCTTTTTAAAAAAGGGACAACTCGTAAAACAAAAGCCCAAAATACAAAACAAATAAAGTTTGGGGAAAAAAAACAAACAAGGGAATGTTCATAGGCGGGGTATTGGGCCCGTAGTACCGGGGGTAGTCCCCTGTTTCGCTCTTTAAATTTCAACATCCCTTTTTTAAAACCGGCCCTTTTTTAACCACGTTGTCGGGCCCCTACTTTTATCTCCTTAATGAAATTGTCAAATTTTAAAAATCATTCTCATGGGTTCTTTCCCAAACTTTCCGGGGTTTTTGGGTATCTTTTTCACCCCTTAAGTACTTTCCCTTTAATCTTTCCCCTCAAGTTTTGTGTTCGGGCCCTGGGGCACTTCAAAGGAAACCACATTCCCCCCCTTTTTTGCTTAACCCCCCTCCCTTTTTTCATCAGTTTTTCTTGATTGTTTTTAATTACATCATCAAATTTTAATTTATTCCTAATTTCAACTAGTGTGGTTTCATCTGGTAAGGAATTGGGGTCCTTTTTTACTCTTAAATTTTCTCAAATTAGGGTTTTATATCAAAAAAAAATTTTTTGGGGTTTTAAATTTAAAAGATTATTGGTTTTTTGTAAACTTAATTATATTTATACTGAAAATTTTGGGAATTTGGGATATCATGGGGCCTTTCCATGTTCCCTTCAGCTCTTGATCATTGAATGTTTTTTTTTTTTTATCGGGCCACTTTTAATTTTTATCATTAAAGGTTTGGTTTTATTATTGAGGTAGCCATTTTACTTCCCACTTTTTTGTGTTAAGATCTCCAGTTCCAATTTTCCAAAGTTTTTCCCAATATCCTTTTATGAAGTGAAATGGGTATGTTACCCTTTTTTTTTCATTAAGGGGGAGTGCCACCCCATTTTGCCTTTCCTGGATGGGATTGTATCTTCAATCTAATCTTTGAATTTTTTGTTTCAACCATTTTTTTTCTCATAATTTAAATTTTTTCTGTGTGAAGTAAACTTCTGGCCTTGTGATCAAAGAAGATCCTTTCACTTCCCCTTTTTATATAAATAAAAACCCCCATAGCTTCAAGGGTATACAAATTTCCAACTCCTAGTCATGAGCTGGGTAGTTCTTCTCACAGGCTTTAAAATTTGGGGGACATAAGGGGTAAATTTCTTTTAAATTTCCCCTTTCATTAACATACACCCCAACCTTTGAACTGGAAATCACCAATTTTAAATTTTAAATTCTTCTCTACTCTTTTAAGGGCAAATTGGACTAAAAAAGTTTTTTCTCTAAGCTTTGGAATTTGGGTTACACCCATTTTTCTTAAATCAAATTTAAATTCTTTTGTTTTTAGCCCAATAAGGGGTTCTATTTTGGGAAAAAAACCCCCCTACAAAGCTTTTAGTAATACCTGCCCGATGTGCCCAAAAACCAAAATTAAACATACCCAAAAAAAATTTTTAAAAAACAATTAAGCAAGGGCAAAAAAATAGTAATTTAAATGACGCAAATCCTCACTATTTATAACCAATTTAAACCCCAAAGGGGTATCAATCTTAATCCTTATGATGATGCTTTGATCCCAAAATTTTAATTTCAAAATTTGGGGTTTCGGAGGGTTTCAATTGGAGCAAATTATAAAACCCCCAAAAAGCACTTGACCAATCTTGATTCAAATTATTTTTGAATTACGAAACCCCTTTAAACCCAAAAGGGGAAAAGAGATCTAATGTTTTAAAGTTTAATTAAAAATTCCAAAGATAATTTTCCCCCAATATAAAATTAATCACAAATTAAAACTCCCAAAAATAATACACAAAAAACAACAAGATCCAAATTTTTATAATTCCCCCCCCCCCCCACAATAAAATGATCTACTTCAAGTTGGCTAAATTGAAGGTTAAAAACCAAGGGTAAAATCCAATCAATTTAACAATAAAATTTTATTACAAATGTAATCCAAAACTGAAACCCAAAAAACATCCAATCAAAACCTTTTGATATTAAATCACTATGAAGGGAAAAGGAAAAACAACAAAAAAGGGAAATTTATATTAATTACAATTTCCCCCTTTTTTCATCGCCACAATTCCAATTTTTGAATTGAAATTGAAAGCAATTAAACTAAGGAATGAAACCCAATTCTCTCACGTAAAAGGTGAAATGTATTATAAAAATTCCCCCAAAAACCTTTTAAATTTAAACAAAAAATTTATACTTTCTCCCTTTAGGGTTAAAAGTTCAAAAATTACAATTAAAGCCACTTTTTGGGGAGGGCGGTCCAAAAAAATAATTACAACAAATTTAAAAATCCCCCCAAAAAAAGATTACAACATAAACCCCAAAGAAATAATTTTAAATAAGAAATTTTTTTTCCTTTTTCATGCTATCTTCCCTAAATTCGCGGGCCCAAATCAACGCCAGTTTAGCATCCGGGTTAAACCCCAAGGGAGTTTTTGTGAGTTTTTCCATTTCCCCCAAAAAGCATGTTAAATGTGCCGTTGGAATATAACACATGAATTAAAAAAAAGAGGGGTTTGTAAACAAAAAATTCTGGGGGTTTATGTTTCTCAAAAAAGGGGCCCCCTTTCCAAAATTTAAATCCTTTTGGGTCTTGCCCCAAAGATAGGTTCCCTTAAAGGATTTTTATTCCCTTTTACTTTCAAAACCCCAAAAAGCTTTTTACCTCTATAAAATTTTCTTTGGTTTGCCCAAACTATTACTACCTCACCTTTTTTGGGCCCATAATATCCCCTCTTTTTTAAAACCCAGCTAAGGAAAAAAATTATTCAAAAAAAAATTCACATTTATTGAACTTGATATTGATGTGGGTTAAAAACCCCCGTCTAAGCACACATAAACCAATTTTTAAAGACAAAATTTGACAAAATT